>VZTE01000064.1:101499-167363 GCA_013397775.1 Eulacestoma nigropectus
GAGCCCCTTCAGCACCTCGGCCAGCGCCCGTGGGGCGGCGGCGGGCGGCGGTGGGGCACGGCCCGGGGGTGCTGCCGGGGCCGCGAGGGGAGCCCCGCTCGTCTCGTCCTCCCGCTCCCCGCGGAGCGCTGGCAGCGCTCGGCGGCGCGGAGGCCGCTCCCTTCCCGGCGCCGGGGCCGGTGGGAGGCCTCGGGCCGCGAGGCCGGGCGAGGGGCCGGTGGCGGCAGGGGCAGATCCGCGACCTTTGGCGGCCGGGCCGGGGGAGGGTGGCGATGCTGCGGCTCCCGGGGATGGGGGAGCCGAAGCATCCCGGTGCCTCGTGGAGGTGGGGGAAGAGAGAGAGAGGCACAGCGCCTTAAAAACAATGGGGGAAAAAATCCAAATAAATAAAAGTGGAAAATGCAGCAGGTTCTGAGGCATCTGCGAGATTTCTGTTAGCCCAAGGAAATGCTTGGGAACTATCTGTGGGATGGCAAACAAATGCAAAATGCCTGGGGTGCCGCAGTGCTGTGGCCAGGGGCAGGTGGGGCTGGCTCTGGCTGAACACAAACTCAGCTCCTGCCCTTTAGGGTACGTGCTTTTGCCCCAGAGAAGTTTAAATATTAAACTGAGCACGATGCAATAAAGCATTGTATTGCAGGTTGTGTTTAGTCATCTTTGCAAGGCCCTTTTGGTGCTGGCTCTGCAGTGGGAATGCTTCATGTAAAATAGTTGTGTTTAAATTCTGTACATAAAATTATATTTATGACCCCTTCTCATAACCAGCATTGAAATGATTGCTATTTTATCTGTGCAAGGTCATAGAGAGCTTGCAGTTCTTCGCCTTGCTTTATGACTGGTTGACATTGTATTTAATGCAGTTGATGTATGACATTTCTGGTGAGGAATCCTGTTTCCAAGCTTCTGAGTCTTTTGGGTTAGGCAGGCTTTGAAGGACATCACATTTCTTAAACACACTGGAGCAAACTTGCATTTAAATCTGTTCCTCACTGTCAGTCTCAACTTTGGGAAGCTGCTTGGCTCTCTGGAAATTGCCTAAGTCAGTTCGATGTCAAGGATACATCTGAACAGATTCTCTCTACCAGGACAACAAAGAACAACAAAAAACCCAACCCCCATGAAACATTTGTTTACTTTTTGCAGGTATGTGTTTCCTTTTGCCATATCCAGCCCTCCTAACATAAACCTCTTTTTTTTCTTTTGCCACAGACTGAAGATTTCTCTGAAGCGTAATCTTCAAGATGAAGTTCTTATTAGCTATTTTATTTTTCATCTCATTCACCTTATGGGTTGAAGAAGTCTGTTCCAAAGAGAAGTCTTCAAAGAAAGGAAAGGGGAAAAAGAAGCAATATCTATGTCCATCGTATGTTCCTGCTTTCTTTTATGCTTTTGTATCATGGTGATCCTGCCCTATTTTTAATGGTGGAAATCATGTGGCAGTTGAAGTGCAAGGCTGTGCTTTCTGCTGAAAGAGTGGGGTCTGTGGTGGGAATGAGTTTGACCAGCATCATAGCTAAGTTCTGTCAATGTGTTCTTTCTGCAGCAAGTCCTCTGTTTTAGTGAAAAGGAAAATCTAAGCCGTAGTAATCTTTCCTTTCCTTGTGGTGGATTTCAGCCCGGTGCCTTGCTGTTTATGGGGACACAGTGGCATGGTCCCATAGTGCGGTGCTGTCTAGCACCATGTTGCAGGTGTATTGAGGAAAGCAAGGAGGGCGCAAAACTGTCATGCTGAAATTCAGCTTCTGGTTAGCTAGTTCTGTAAGAGAAGGCTTGTCCTATGCATATTCTTATTGCATGTTGAATAGAACTAAAGTCTTCAGCATCTTTCGTCAATCATTTACAGTTCTCTAACTTTTATGGAGGTGGATTGATTGATTGTTGCTATGAAGTATGCCCTTATGGAATAGCCTCCGTGTAAAAATACAGGAATTAAAATCTGTGATTGCCCAGCTGAATAGAGGATGTGTTCCGGACACCTGTGATTACTTGATATTAAAAATAGTCCCTCTTTCTAATGCCTACTACATTTTAGGTTGTGATCCATAGGAAAATGCAAAAGTTTTATTTTTGAGTGCTGTTTTTATCATTTTCTTGGCCAGCCTTACTCATTTTTTAGTGTTACGTTGTAAATATCTGAGGAAAAGATTGACGGACTATGATAAGTTGCCAGTAAGTGTAGAAAATCACTATGACTGAAATAATAAAGTTGTTTAGACAAATTTAAAACATTTTTTTTCTTTGACCATAAAAGAAGAGGTACGGAATGTTAGACTGGCTATTTAACATTAATCAACTTTTTCCAAAGAAAAAACAAAGAAAAACAAAAAGTGGAATAATCAGACAGAAGCATTGTTCAAGTAATAGTTTTTAAAGTTTCCACTCTTTTCAAATATTGACAGTGATGTTTATTTGAAATCACAAATTTTAGAATGTTTCTACATATAGTGCATGTTTGCTTTCTTTTTTTTTTTACATCAAACCTAAAAAATTATCTGTCTTTAGATTTGAATACATTAAGATGTGTCTCAAATGTGATCATGACTCATCTGAAATGACCCTTACCCATTTTTTTTCCCTTTTAAAAGTTAAGTTGAGTTCTGAATGAGGCTTTTGGTCTGAGCTACTGTGAGAGGTTATAACAAGGAGAAAAATGTCAGGGTTCCCAGGACAGACATCAGAACAGAAGCTCTTGGAAAGTGAGTTAGGCAGCTGGGAACTGACTCCAGATCTTCCGTGGTCTTGTTTAAATAGCCAGCATTTCCACCTGTTCTTGACTTAGTCTTAGTAGAATTCAAAACAGCAATGTCATTTTATCTTAGTAAGTGAGTGGATTTTTCTTCTCTGGTTTTATTTTAAGCCCTGTATTTCTTGGTACCATTAAATATGATGTCATTTGTCACCAATAGACTTGAAAAAACATTGAATACGTGCTATTATTTTTAAAGTGATACTTTTCCAGTTGAAGCTGTCTGCAGAAATACTGGTCCAATACTTGTGTGATGTTCCACTGTGCAGTGTTGCTGGCGAGAGTTGCCATAGCAATGAGTCCTGTTCGATTTCCTGAGTAATGACCAAGTTGTCTATACCTTACTTGGCTGAAGTTCACAGCTTGAGAGACAACCACTTGTAGTATTGGGGTTGCTGTTTTTGTGGCTGGCATCTAGAAGACCTCTCGTGAATGAGCAGTGAAAATCAGCTCTGTCTGGCAGAGAAATTGCCTAATGCTCTCTTTATTTCAGGCTGCTGTTGGCTAACTTCCAGTCATCAGCATTTTTTTAAATGATCTTTCACAAAACGTCTTGATTTGGTGAAACTGTGTGTTATAAAAGAGGTTGCCTACTAGTAATAATTCTTCCTTTATGAAAAAAGCAAAAAATCTTTCCTCACAATCAAACCAGAACACAATGCAATGGAGTGGGAATTAAGTAGCATTATAAGGGTTGACTAAAACTGCTGAAGGAAGTGTCTAAATGAAAATTTTCCTAGTAAAGCATAAAAGAAATACTTTAGAAAAAGGAATTTTATTTTTTTTAACCAAAAGAAATAGGATTTTGCATAATTTATAAAATTGAATGGCACAAATTCCTAATGTAAAGGTACATTTATAAATTAAACTCTTAATCCACCTTTAATTTGTATTGGTTACTGGTGCAATAAAATTTAAACCAAAATTGTAACAAATTACTGCTTTTTATTTCCTTGCAACATGTGAAAAGCTAAATTTTACTTCTTCAAGAGAACAAAAAACTGCATTTGTAGTTGTATACAGAAGTCTTCTCTTGCGAACTTTATAATGAAATTCAAATCTATGCAAATCATTATCCAAGAAAAATTTATACTGAACCTGATATTACTGCCTGAGTTCCTTAATTTGATGTTAAGAAATGGATGGCTATAAGACTGGTTTGGGACTTTAGCATGAATTTGTTTATATAAAAACTAAGCATACTTGAACTTTTCCTTTTATGGCTTTCCAGAATACAAACCTTTTGCCAAATGTGCCCCTCTGGCATGAAATTAACTACTATTAGGATAAGATGAAAACAAGCTGGTTAGAAACCCCATAAAATGTTCATTATTGTCCCATAAACAGATACTTGCTTCCTGAAATTAGGAAGATTCTATTTTGTATCTTAGCGCAAATCCTTTTACTTGTATTCATGATGCTGTACTTCTCAGTGCATTGTGTTATAGTGGCTTGATTTGCCATCTTATTTTCATTTTTTCCTGAAACTGTTTTTTCCCAGCTTTTTTATTGAAGAGTTTCTTGAAGCTGATGCTTAATCATTTGGTTCTCTCTTTGATTTAATGCTTGCTCAGAACAGATGTAAGATTTCACATCTTACATTTAGATCATTTTCCTTCTTACCTCAGGCTTTCCAAATGAAACATAGAGTAATTATACTTCTGTCTGATTCCTTAATCTCCGTTGATTAACAAAGAAATTGACATATTGGGCCTAAAATGTAATAGAGAATTTTGCACCATAAATCTGAGAAACTGGCTTCCACAGATGCATAGTGCAATGAAATACAAAGCTTTAGTAACAAACTTTTGCCTTTTTTTTCCATGGAAAACCTTTAAAAAAAACCCAATCAGGCCCACTCCTTCAAGAGAAAAAAAAAAAATTGTATTACATTCTTCTGTTTACAAAGCTTATTTTGAAATTTCATATACTTAATACAGATGATTTTGATACAGCTACGGATGGATTTAGTTACTTGATCTCTTTCCTGCTCACAGACTGCCCACACTTGCATGACCTTTGTTACTTAGTTCTTATTAACTTCTTCATAATTCTTTATAATACTGGCTTCTCTTAAACATGTGGGCCAGTTAGCTGTGACTTAGAGCACTGCTGAAAAATGTTTTTCCTTTTGTTACACCATGATAAATACTCCAGTTATTTTATGATGTTTGAGCTGCTGCTGTTATCCCCACAGTCCTTAGTAGCCTAGAAGGTCTCTACTTGAAACTACTTGGAAGATCTCTAGACAAATGAAATTACAAGGAAAGGGAAGTTTGGTTATTATGGTGTTAGAGAAGGCATGGAGAAGTAAGAGTGTCACATAGCAGGTAGCAAAACCGGTCATGACTGCGGTCATCATCACAGCTATCCCTGTTAATTATAGTTTTAGGGTGACTCAGCTGTTCACTTGCACAGTGCTCACTTCTGAAGACCTCTCAGTGTCCCTAATGCCACGGCAATGCTGAGAGCATAACTTCAGTCACCAAATCTCATCCTTTTGTCTGGATAGCAAGACTCTGCTTTTAGAACAGCATCCTTCTTCACTTTTATGTATTTGTCCACATGGAGATTTATATTCATGTAGATGATTAACTAAATACTGTATAATATCTATAGAGACCTTTTTTACCCACGAAGCAGGAGTACAAATCATATTGTATTCAATAAAACATATCAGCTACTTCAGAAACTGTGAAATGGCCCTCTAAGCCCTCCAGAAAACATGGCTTGTGCCATCTGCCAGGGCAGAAGCTTAGAAAGGTCACAGATGCGAAGGTTCAATAAACAGCTTCTTTTAAAAAACAATAACAAAAGACAGTGGAACTAGGGAAAAAAGCCTTTGATGTGTTTAAAGCATAGAGCTGTATGAAACTGTCCTAAAATTTCCCTTGGTTAATTTTAAGCTTTTGACATGCTCTTCCTAGTAAGACTAAAGTAAAAGTTGAAAACTTATTTTATACCTTGGGTCCTCTCCACTTCTTTTTATCAAGTGTTTGGGTATACGTCGCCTCTCTATCTGTAGTATGTGATCAACCCTGAAATGTGAATGATGGGAAAGTGGAATCACGTCTGTCTTCATTCTCATGATCTAGAAGACTGTTGGTAGTCTGAACATTTTCGTTTGTAGGTGTGGTGGAAGGGTCGATACAGTTTGTGGGAGGAGGTGGAATGAAGTTGAAAGGAAAGCCTGAATTTGGTTGTGGAGGAAGATACACCTGACAGTCATTCCAACGATAAGTACTTTGCAGAGCCCAGGTCTTGTTCCTATAAAAATTCTTCTGCCCTGTAGTAACAGCAATTGGTCAATGCTTTCGTTACTCTATATCACATAACTCTCATGGAAAGCCGTGATCCCAGACATATAGGGCCACATTCCAGAAGGTCTGCGAATTTGTTTTCAAAGTGATTAAATGTGGTGGGCAGTAAAAGATAAAGCTATATAAGCAAAACCTAAGCTGTCTTGTAAAACAGTAATTAAGCACACTGATTCTCATTCAGTAACTTTCCCTCTCAGTGAGCAGCATTTGCTCCATTCTCAACACAGGAGTGATGAGACACTATAATTTTATGGAAAAGTTACAGACTTTGTATTTCATGTACAACCTCCAGACTGAGAAAAAACTTGGATCTGTGGGTTAAATTGCACCACCTTTACCTAAGCCCAAGGAAAAACATAGATCTAAATTCTGTTGGCAAGACAAATCGTATGGAATGTATCTTAGCTTATACTTTCCTCCTATATTGCCACTTACACCACCATGCAGATGGTTAGATTTTACCAAGGTCCTCCAATTGTCTCCATACTTACAGCATTTGGAAAAAAATACTGAGACAAGGAACTGATGTGGATAAATTACTTCTAAAATGTCTGTAGTTTTGCTTAAACATTTGGATGCTGATCATGTTTTACATCTGTGTGCTGTATCAGGACACAACAGGACGGACACCCATCCTTATGCACAAGGATCACAGGTGGTGACTTCGGTGGGATGCAGAGATGCCTAAGCTAGGAGCAAGGAAGCTAATTTCAAGAAACAGAAACATTGCTGTGAGCAGTACTAGTTCAGGCTGGATGGAATACCATGCTAACCTGGGTCTGTTGGTTTGGGGGCTGTTGGCTCTGTGGCAGGCAGATGAACCAGCTTGCTTTCCTCAAGTTTAGTGAATAATAAGGCACTTCAGATTTCCATATAAACACTCCTTAAGGTGTCTGATCCTGGCAATGTTGAATGTGAAACCAAAGCTGGATTTAAGAGGTTTCTGCTAGACAAGGACTGACGTAGTGATGGTAACAGCTATTGACACTACCTAACTGCAGGAAGGTTGTCTACGTGTCCACATTAGGAGACTATTCTCTTTGGTCTATCTACAGCATGAGAGGAAAGACAAGCTGTTTCACTCCCTCAACTCATAGCTCACAATTCAGAGTGCCTAATCTGGATTTCCGTTTCAAAATTTGCTATGAAGGAACCTTTCTCTTTGTTCACCACACTGCATTACCTCCAAATTTAAGTACTGAAACTACATACCTAATTTTAGGTGTTTAGCTGTCAACTGCGTTCTTGAAGACCTGTAAATGGTGACTCAGAGTTCTGTAGTTTTAATGTATTTAGTGATACCACTTTTCATTGGAGTAATTGTAATTAATCTTCCTAGGAATAGACATGTCACCTTGCATAGTTTGAAAATGTAGCTATTAAACATACTAGAGATCAGAGAGATCACTCAGAAGAGTTACATAGCATGTCATTGATATGTATTAACCTGTTTTTATGCTTAGAGTTATTGCACTCAGAAAATCAAATGCCTGCAAATCAGAACACTGATAGTTTATGTCAGGAAAATAGTACTTAAAATATATGGTGGGATAATAGATATTATGTTTCCCAAATCTTGTTTTTACCTTTCTCCCATGTACGCAGCCATGTTATATGACTAAAATGTCAGTTTCCATCATGTAGGTTAAATAAACTGCACTGAAATCTGTTGTTTCAGCATCATATAGGAAATTTTACTGGCGATATCAGTTAATATGGAGACACATATTTTCATCTGTCAGTAATCTAGAACTATTAAAAAGTTTCCTTCTTGTCTGTGTAGAATATTGTTTATATTCTTGCCTCCTGTAGCACTGCATGTGGTAAGGACTCCTTGTAACTTCAGTGAGCTCTGAGAGAATAAATGTCTTGATGACCTATAGAGGTATAATGCCTTCTGACACATTTGCCTAACACAAATGTAAAGCTATATAAATTTCAAACCAAGTGTAATACATTCTTCCTTTTGTCATGCATATCTGCCTATCTAAACTTCCGGATTTTGATTAGTGAATTATGAAAATAATTATCTGTTGCCATCAACTGAAACTGTTGATCATGATCTTCAAAGGCATAAAATGTTTAGACCTGAAGTAGAAGAGGAGATGGACACCTTACTTCGTATCCTATGGAATACAGTATGTAAAGTAATTCTTTGGTTTGTCAGTGATACCGGACGTAGCCTCCGAAAGACCAGGCATTTCACACAGAGATGTTATAGTAAAAGACTGTACTTCGTTTTCTCTCTCAGTTGTGAGGATACTGTTTGTAGAAGTGTAGATGTTTTTGTGTGTACAAGAATACTGATTGTTTTCCCTTTTATTTGTTCAGAGAAAGAAAAATAACTTTGGGTATTTTGTATGTTGGTTGTGTGGGGTTTTTTTAATTGCTACTTAGGTAAAATTTTTGGTAGGGCAAGTTCTAGCTTTACAATTACTTGCTTTTAAATTTTCTTTATAGCAACTGTGAGGCTTCTGTTGCCTTATCCTTTGGTATTCACTATATCTTAGTTAGAACTCATCAATTACTGTGAAGAGTGCTGCATTCCTGTTTCTTAATGCTTTCCATCAGCTCTGCATGCATTCAATACAGGTTGAGATAAAGGCATTAAAGTTAAAATGCATGCTGCAACTGGTGGAAATCTCTAAGTTACCAGCTTTTTACAAGTGGGAAAATTGTAGGTTGAATTAGAAGAAGTAGGAAGTAAATTCTCAGTTGGTGTGAGCATTGTTATACGGGACTCAGCCTTCAGAACAGTGAATTAATGATTCTTCTAGAAAGGCAGATCTCAGCTCAAATCCTTTTTCTCTTATGCAATATACAAATAAGCCTGTCATTAATTCATTCCGTAATGGCCAATTGAGCAGGGGTGGTTGTGGCTCTAGGTAAATATCTTACCTAATAGTCCCAACTTCTTTATCCAAGCGCCTAACACATCCCATTTACTGTCTCATTGTCTTTTTGCTCTTCTGTCACTCTGAAAGTGTCGTTAACTTCTTAACTCATCCCGAGGAGCACATCTGATGTATTGATTTACAGGTGAAATGTAGGCATTTTGGTGCGCAAGGCTCTCAGAAGGAAATCCAGTCATTGTGATGAAGTTTCCTTGTGTGCTGTTGAATTATGGTTGTTTAATGACAGCATGCTGTAAAAGAACCACAGTGAAAATATGACTGATACTCAGCAGAGCTTTTTTTTCTTTCCAGTAGCTATTTCAACCACTTCATTCAAAATGACCTTTAAAAGTAGCAATTACTGAATCTCAGTGCTTCTGCTCGTAACTCAAAACAGCCAATGCCATTGTATTTCACTTGGTTCTTAGATAAGCGAGGACAAATGCACTTATACACTTATATATGTTCAAAACACAACCCAACAACTTGTGGAAGATGTGATTATGGTGTTCTTTACCAGCAAGCTATTCTGCCATTGTTCTTCCCATCACTGTCTTCCCAATGCAATAAATCTCCTTTGCCCAATTTTTGAATGGCTTTTGAACGAACAGCCTGAACAGATATTTGTATTAATATACTTGTGCAGTGCAGCTCAGATCTCACAAAAGTACCACTTTATTCCTCTTACGTGAAGAGACAAATAAACTTGTCAGCTGTATTTGGCTTTGTTTTGCTGTTTTTTGCTCACTCATTTAATTTCTCAAACTTTTTCCTCTTTTCCTCATTGCTTTTTTTGAGCATCTGTATTTCATTTATTTGTCCATGTTATCCTGTGTGGTTCGGATTACTGTTTTCACTATTTAATGAGCTACTTTGTATAACCCACAACAAAAATAAAAAAAAGTATTTAAGTTTGTTCACTAGTTGTTGCTTGGATTTGTTTTCATATTTCATTGTACTGGACATACATAGTTTAGAAAGAAATCTTATTGTCATTATTAAGGAGGTTCTTTTATAAATGTAGTTTTTGTAGGCATCTGATGTAGATGTTTTCAATGTGTGACTTGCAAGGAAGCAGTGCCATGAACCTTTCTGTATCAGATAAAATGAAGCATACAGAGTGTTTGCCTGCCTTTTTTATAGCAAAACGAACATTCTTTTCTGAATTGCTCTTTCTAGAAAATGGAAAATAATCTTAACCTTATGTTTTCCTTTTGTCTAACTAGTGGTAAGTGCAAAAAAAGCATACAGAGCTGGTTTATGGTATTTCTGTAGCAACCTCTTCATTGGTAAAGGTCATCACTGAAAACTGAACACGTCTCAAAATTACAGAATTGGAATGGAGTGGAATGGAATGGAGTGGAGTGGAGTGGAATTAAATGGAATAGAATAGAATAGAATAGAATAGAATAGAATAGAATAGAATAGAACAGAACATTTCAGCTGGAAAGGACCTGCAGTGATCATGTAGTGCAGCTGCCTGACCAAATGAGGAAATAAATTAATTCTTTTGCATAATGATGCAATTCTAAGTCAAATATAAAAACTTATAAACTCAGCCCTGGGATGATTGTTTGAAAGTGAATTTGTCAATTATTTGAAGGCGTTAGAACACATACTGCTTTTTAATTGCTCTAATAGTAAATTAGCAGAGGCTTGTTATATATAGAACATACAGTTCTGTGTAATTCTTTGTTTTATTAGAAAACCAATTATCTCTGGATAAGTTCTGCTGGAACAATTAGTTCACCTATGTGGTTGTTAGAGATCACAGAGGTTTTAATGTGTTTAGTGCAAGAGATGGGTGGGGAATAATACTGCAGCCACTTAATGCTGCTCCACAATTCTTTTCTCTTCTGTGTGTTGTAGTTTAAGCTATCCTTTTGGATACATACTTCTTGGTAGGTACATCTCTGTGTAGTCTTTGGAATGCGTACTTATCCTGCTGATTACTGTTGAGTAGTTTGAAATTTCAAGGAAGATGTAGCGCCATATTATTGCCATAATTTTTTTGTTATTTATAACATCAAGAAAATACAAGAAAATAGCTAACCAGATATGCAGCTTTAGGTTTCAGAAATATCCTGAATACAACATAGAAAACAGAAATCTGATTTTTTTTTTTCCTGAAGGATAAAATGTTCAAAGGGTATCAAGGAGACTATGATATAATAAAATGCAGTTATGTTGTCATAAATGGTTGAGGTGTTTTTAATAATAGGGAACTCCTTCATAGTTTTAATAATAAATGTTTTAGCTGTTACATGTTAACTGAGGAGATAAATCTCATTGGGAAGGCATAGTGAGTGCTACTAAGTCAGCAGATCTGATTCCCTGTTTCCCTTATGGTTTGAGTTAAACTAGTTGTTTTTAAAGGTGAGGTTATTTGTAAAAGCTCTTCAAAGGCTAGGATCTTGTCTCATCTCCAGTTTTTAATCAAATAGTGATGTCATGCTATGCTGGCAGTTATTTATTAATTAATTAATTTCCCAGTAATCAATAGGAAAATGCTGAACAGGAGCTACTATAATTGGACATTTTAAAATCAGGAGGTCTAATACATTCATGTTTTTGGGTTTTTTTCAACTGGTCAAAAACTTCTGTAGAGTTAATGTTTCCTTCAACAAATGTTTGAATAAGGCAGAAATCCCAGAGGACATGAAGGAAACTGAAGGATGAGAAGAGAAAAAGCAATGAACTGAGATGTTAAAAAGAATAACCTGTAGGTCTGTCAAACTGACATTGGTATGGGAGAGAATAATGAAAAAAAGAAATTACAGGGTGAAGAAGGCAACAGCAGCTGATGCTGATTATGGAAAACGTTTAGGAAATAAACTTGATCATTTTTTAAAATACATTCATACATTTGTTTGCAAGAGGTGATAGTGTTGATGCCTATGACTTACACCTCTGTAGGGTGTTTGTCTTATTTTTACGGGGCATCCTTGTTACTGAATTATAATGACAGAAAGATGGCAGAGTAGTCATAAAAGGAATGGAAAAGTGATTATGAGACAGAATTCAAAACTGGAAACAGTCACTGAACAGGTTCTGGAAACAGACAAATTCATTTACATAACATTATGAGCCTGCTTGGTGTTTAAAATACCTGGGGAGGGGACTGACTCACCCGTATTGCTTTTTATTGCACTCAGTTTCATGTACTCTTGTAGCTACATTTACCCGTCACAGGTTCTTTTTGATTGTAGCGGTGGTTTTCATTTAACACCCAGCACAATAATGGCAAGGTAATGAAGATGCTTAAATCCCCCCTGCAAAACCAGAGGAGAGTCCAAGGCCTTGTTTTCTGTAGCAGAGCTTTTATTAGCACTTGACAATGAGATTATGCAATCCTCCAGCTCTGGGTGGAATAGCTTGCGCTGGCATGCGAGAGCAGGAGACTGCCAAAAGCCTCTGCATGGTTTGGCACCTACGAAGTGGCTGTCAATTTGCTAAGGTTCCTAATCTGACAGTCACTAAAAATAGTTCAGGTGGCTGCTTTCTACTGATGAAGAAATCATGTCCCTCTGGATATTTATGTTAGGAGAGAAGGGAAAAAATAGTGAATTGCAGTTTTTTTGCTTCCAAGTTTACAGTTAAGAGTATGTCAGAGAGCATTTGTGTTTATTACACAAATAGTTTCTTGAAAAATACTGAAATATCTCAAGGAAAGGAAGACTATACAGCATGGCACCTGAAAATAATGAACATATTTTGCTTGTAAAATGGCATTTATGGCATTACTTTAAAATTACTTCAGTTTAAGCATACAGTTGTTTCTGTCTTGATAGTAACTAATGAACTTTATTTTACAGGCAGCAATCAGCGGAAGACCTTGCAAGAGTACCTGCTAATTCTACCAGCAATATCTTGAATAGACTATTGCTCAGCTATGATCCCAGGATAAGGCCTAATTTCAAAGGTTTGTCAGATATTTCAACCTTTTTTTTAATATTTGGATTTTAACTTCTGCTCTTTTCACACAGAGAAAATTTATGTAGAGATAGTTCCCACAAGCTAAATTTCTGTTGTTGGTTTCGTTTTTTTCTTTAAATGAAAACTTCCTTAGATAGTGTGAAAGTGCAGAAGATATTTATCCTTTTGAGCTGAAAGATAATGTGTTAGGATTTCATTATTGTAATAGTATGTGATGCTTTATTACTATTGGTCTTATTTTATGAAAGACCTAAAAGTAGAAATAGAATTTATAAAATAAGTTTTTAAAATATCTTTTTATATCTACATTTTAGTAGACTCTGCTTTACAGTATTTTAAAACACTGGATTTCTCTATAGACATCCTTTAAGATGACTATGAGAAGTTGGGGTCAGCAGTAACACTGTTAGGAAACCATACAGTTATTAAATCCTTTTAAGATATTTTGGTTATAAAGCTTACACACTTTGGAAATTCAAATAGGTAATGCATTTAAACACATTTTCTGCCTTTAAAACATCTCCCTATGCAGGATTCTTCCGTGTAGGCAAGTGTGAATCCTTACATGTGCAGAAAACGTTGGAATACATATTCTCTGCAAAACCTCTAAGAATTCACACAAGTTAGGCTGGAACTTAGGCTTTCCAGGAATTAGATTATTTACCTTCTGAGAAAAGACGTAGACAGTTTTATTACATGTAGGCAGTGCAGTGTACATAAAACAGCTCTTTCATTTTAAAACTCCATATAATTATATATGCATTCAGAGATATTTTAACATGGATATCACGAGTATGAAAAATTTGGAAATCTTTAATTTTTTATTGTGATTTTGAAGAGGCTGTTTTCAGATGTTCTATTTAACTGTTTTATAAACATATTAAGCTCAGTTCTCAGCAAGTGTACTGCTTCTTTCTTGTTCTCTATAGAACCATATTTATGTTTTCAGCACTGAGCCTTGTCACAAAGAATAAATGTCCAGCCTCTTCTCTACCTGTTCTTCAGCATAATCAGCTTGTAATCACAAAGCATGTTGCAGATTTCTTTATATTTTGATAACCCTTCTGGCAGCCTGGTAAGAATCAAGACAGAAGGGAAGGGGAGGGCATGTAATGTTAACTCAGAGGGAGCTGGAAGAAAAAGAACATTTTCTGACAAGTGGTTTGCCCATGTTAAAATGTTCCTCACACATGAGTGATTTTCTTGTATGGCACTTCTATTCAAATCTAGAAGAGAGAGTACACTCTTGGCTACTAGTGATGTGATGGGTGCTCTGTCACATGCATCAGGCATTGAAAGAAGTATTACGCTTATTGCATAACCAAAAGTATCACACTTAAGTAGTCTGATTAAAAAAACGAAATGAAACAAACGGGTTTAACTGAAAAAAGTGCAATTTTATCTTCATAATTTTCTGGTGACCAAGAGAATGAGTTTGAATTTATGTATTAAATGTACATAAAAGTATTTTATGCAGAAAAACATGCTATTAGAAGAGGCATATATTACTTTGTACTGTATTTGCTTAGTCTGTCAAAATAGTCTTCATATATTCTTACATCTCTTTTATTGCTGAAAGTAGGAAGAAACCCACTGAATATTTGTAACGGTGTAAATGAGATCAGATACCTGCATCTAGTGGACATTCTGACACTCACACCACAGAGATACTAAATAAAACTAGTGGTCCATAATTAGTTCTCTCAACTATCAGGCCACTTCTTGCTCTGTGATAACTCTCTGTTAACACCAGATTAAATGACTGCCAATCAATTCCCGCAGGGTGACAGAGGGCAGATGTAGCAGCTGTCATACCATCCCTCTTCAACTACAGGAATCCTGGCTGTGGAAAAGAGAAAAAAATCCAGGCCATCTTAATATCTTCACAGCTGCTGACTTCTAGAAATTTTTCTTGGCAAATTGGTAACCATTGTAAAATGGAGCAGCTTTCCAACTCTTTCATACCAAGGCTAGATAGCTGTGAAAGATGCACGCAATGATACCTGCCTGTATACTTTACAGTTACGTACTTGACTTGCACAAAGAGGTATCCTCTTAAAATAGAAGGAAATATCATAAATCATAAACAGGTAATTTGGGATGATAAATTGTCATTATGACCTTGACAGTTAAGAGTGTCTGCTACTGGAAATGTGAATTACCTCATCTATTACACTGTGTGCAAAAGTAATACTGGCTTTTGCATTCGAAAATCATGGAATTCAAAAATTATTCATTTAGATATATGGTCAGCAGAATTCTTTAAGATTATCTCTCTGGACTAAGGATTTTTATTTTTTCTGTTTTCTAATCACTAGGTTATAAAGAGGTTTAATGATTTATATTGACTTTGAAAACTATATATACTAACTTAAAAAGATAAAGTTGTATGACTGTATTAAAAAAACATTTTACATTGTGACACTGTGATAACTGTATAAATGATCTTTAAATGAAGGATAATGTACCTTTACTGGATTATGCAGCTCACTAGAATTTTTTTTTAAAGGAATTCCAGTCGATGTTGCAGTTAACATCTTCATTAACAGCTTTGGGTCAATTCAAGAGACAACTATGGTAAGAATGAAATTAAATTCATGTAGTACGCATGGAGATTTCCTTATTAAATTAAATTTCAGACTGAGGATTATGAACTATAAAATAGAAATAATTGTTGTAGTTGCAGATACTGAGAATGAAGTTATTGGCATTAGTGATTGACTGACTGTGCTTTATGCCATAAACCTAAACCGGTTCATCTATTTCACTCTATACGTGTCCACAGATTATTGTAGCTTTTCAAATCTGATTTACATGAAAGGAAATCCATGGTTTCTAAGATGCAAGAAGTAGACTAATTTCCGCAAGTTTTTAACTGCATTGGAAGAACCCATTTGGTAGTAGGAATTAAAGAATCTTCCTGAGAGTTATTACATAGGTTGCTTGGAGTGTTATTCAAAAAAACCCCAAACCAGGACTGCATATGAGAGAAAAAGAACCAACGTGCATAAGGATGCAATGTATAGGTTCTTTGTTTTATGCGGATCTGAAGATGGAAGTAAATCATGGAGGAATAGAAGGAGGAGTAATACAGGAATAGACTATCAGTGACCACAGCCTTACTCTTGTTTATTTACTGTGTGAGAAAGATAAACTGGGGAGTGAAGTTTCTAAAAACGTGTTTCCATTTCAGCCAGAAAATTTCAACATGTCAATAACAGGATGAAATAATCCTCATTGCAATTTTGACTTCTTTTGTTTCTTTGGGAAATAAAATCAATTTCAAAATATGAGTTGCTTCAGCAACACCCTTCTTGATATTTTGGGACTTGTAGATCTTTTTTTGCAATGGCATTTCCAACAAATAGTATAAAAAATATTGCCAAAAAATGGATTTAGTTATTGAAGATGTTCTGACCTGATCAGGTTTTTCTTTTGTGTAAAAAAGAGGGGAGTGCACTGTGTCGTGCCAGAACATGGAAAGCCGTAGCAAAGACATGCACTGAGTGGGATTTCTGAGGCATTCACTGATTGCTTTGGTGACCTGCTGCATCTAAAGCATTGTGGCAGTTCCCGAAATCAAGTTGCTTTTTTAATGCTGTGACTAAGTCAGAATTCTGACTCATAATGGCAGAGAAGCAATAAACCACAATAGCATTAATAAGCAATAAAACACATTTTTTTGTTGTTGGAAGTAAGTGCCCACTTAAGATTCAGAACCAGCTTACATGTTATCCTAATGTCATTTCAATAGGACTGCAGAGCCACTCCAAGTTGAACATAAATGGTGGCTGGAACAGTTTTGAACAGCTTGGCCAGAAATTTCTGTTTCTTTCGCTAGCAATGAATAAAGATTTATGTTTGATTGCAAATGATAGTAAGTCAACTAATGGCACTAGTGGAAAGTGATATTAAAACAAAAAAATGTGAATTTGCCCAAAAGGCCACGAGATTTATTTCTGAAAACAAAAAGAGGACTCAAGTTTAAAGAGGGGCAGGGAGGAAGAGCAGGAAAGTAGGAGTGAGATAAGTGTCTTAAGATGGTCAAGTATATTAGACCAGATGGCCCTTTCAAGTTTCTGAAATTAATTGCATGTTTTAAATATTGACTTTTAAAGAGGCTTTTTTACAATTCACCCAGATTAAAATAGTAACAAAACATGAATGTGACAGATGTGCTTCCCCCACCCCCTCCAAAAAAAAATGTAGTATGCTCTCCACAGCCGTATATGTATGCCTGTCTGTGCCTTCCTGATACGATCACTCACAAATTTACTAGGATGTGCTGTAAGAAAAGTCATGCTCTCCTGCATAATTCAGAACTTCAGACACCATCCTTACTTTATTTTATGCTTGTGTTTAGATTTCTATGTCTAGCTGATCACCATGATAGCTAAGCATGTTTATGTGAAATTTGGATTACTTCTGGTTGCCTTAATGTAACACAGGAAGCACCGACAAAATAAACCATCTGTTCTTCCATGTATTACTTGGAAAACTCTTCCTGCTGCAGTGGGCATTCAGGAATCACTGCTCTCTTGGGGGTAGGTTTGTACTTGTCTTCAAATGGTCTGGGTAATATACCAGACAGTAGAAAGGGATCCCTTAGACTAGGAAAAGACTTGTACCTCCAGAATCACAGGAAAAATATTTCCTGGAGGTGAGGCACCAAGTCTGTGAAGGATTGGAGGGGTCTCTTGTGTTCAGAAAAGGAGACATTTGCACAAGTATTAGAACTGCTGAAAAGGTTCTTGGTGTTGGAGAAGAGAGTGGCTGGCTACATCTTTACTGTCTCTGGTGTTGGTGAGAATTGTGAGGAGTATTGATTTATAGACTGTCTCTAAAATTACCAGAAGCTACTAAACTGGTTGGAGTGATATCAGGATTTGTGAAAGTATATATTTCTAAGTATTTCAGTCAATTAATTATTGTGATGATACTTTTCTCTCTAGCCACTGCTGGCTGTAGTAATTGAACTCATAAGTTTTTGAAAAAATCTATGTGGGGGTAAAGCCATGCCAAAGCAATGATTCCTTCTTTTGTGTGATGGAAGTGTGGGGAAAAATAACAATGGGTACCAGATGATTGGAAGAGAGATTGTGGTAGAAGACCCAACAAGCGAATGTGGAGTGCCAGTGAGGAAAGGCCTTGCTTGTTGTCCTAGTCCTGAGATAATTATATTCTTAGCTATGCAGTTGGCTCATCCTCAACAAAGAGTTGGGATTACCTCCTTCTGAAGTAAAGTCCATTCAGATTTAAGAGAGAAGGGAATTTCTTTATAGAAAAGCATCGACTTGTTTGAAGTTACATTGTTGACAAGATAGTACCCATTTTGTGGGTCCTGTGCCCAGAAGCCTCTATTGCTTTTTTAATCAAGCCCTTGTGAAGAATCTGAAGGGCAAATGTTTGCTGTGTGCCTAGAAAGGATAGTGTTCATGTTGTGTTGTTTAATATTGGAGAGAATTGCAATGTTTCCACACACTTATCAAGCAAGTCACCTGGAAAAAACTAAGCAAAAGAGCTTACTACAGGGAGAATCAGAATTTGTACAGATAAAAAGGAGAAGAGCTTATGCCAGAGCTGCTACCTTCCAGTAAGCTCCCTTTATCTTGAATCCTGTAACTTGTTTCCTTCTATATTGTTAGACTACTTGTCTAGAATCCCATGTTAACTCTGCTTCTGAGTTTGCACACGTTTTTTCAGACTGCAGATTTGTGGTATAATATGGTGATAATGTCACATTTAGAAACTGTTTTAAACTGGATGACCAGTCAAGGATTCCTAGGGATAGAGAGTTTCTGGTATAAATACCCATAGGGCTATATTTTTTTCTGTGATGATGATCTGACACTCTGTCTACAGAAGCTATATTCAAGGTTTTTGCTGGCAATGTGACCTTTCTTCACTGAGTCAAATGACAAAACACCACTTCTTCCTTCTCCTTTACTCAAAAACCTTTCTGAAAGGTCTTTTTAATATTCATGAACATAAGCAAAAATGCAGTTTCCTTATTTTAATCTTAAAAATGACATTTTCTACTTCATTAAAAGGAAACACTATTATGTTGCCTTTCTTTGTATGAGTGCAGTTTCTAAGTCTTTCATGATCTTCTATGTGCTCCATTTTGCAGAGATATGTATAGGCTATGCTTGCTTTCTGGCCTGAGGTGGTTTTCTGGCCACGTGCCCACTGTTTAGCAGACTTTTGAAATATTTCGTAGAATGCCTCGCAGCCTCCCTGAAAACAACTTGTCTTCTGTTGGAGTTGCATGGGAAAACAAAGCCCTGTAGAATACTTCTGTGTTTCTTTCTACCTGACAGGTCCTCCTAACTCTAATGCTGATGAATGTCTCTTCTATCCTCTTCCCCTGGTTTCAGGCTTTTTAGTTGCCATTTGACTCTCCTTTACTACAAAATGCCAATCACTCTGCAATATTCAAAAAACCTTTGTAAAATGTATAGCAGGAAGACCATGTGCTCCATGCAGACTGCTTCTTCAGCCCCTGTTCAACCTAGTTGTAGTACACTTAGTGAATCTGAAAATTCATCATGCAAATTTGAGAGGACTGGTTACAGACTTCTTTCAAGATAGATTTACACAAGATCATAGTCTTTACTGCTGCCAGATGCTGTAAAGGTGCATGTTCTTCTAAGCCCTTTTGCACATTGTTGTCTGGCTAGCCGCAGATTTGTATTGTGACGTCTCTTTGCTTCTTTCTACATTTTCTGTATTGCCTCAAGAATGTGGTGGCCTTCCTCTCCAAGTACCCCTGTCAAGGTCTCTGCTTTAGGCTTGAACCTCCCCGTCGCAGATTAATGGGATTTTTCTTCCTTTGAGTTAAATGGGAACAGACTCGGTTTCTTAAAATGTTGAAACATCAGATTGTTTGGTGTTTAAGTTAATTTGTAATAGAGCAAGGAAGGAAATAAAATAGCATCCATCTGATCTTACTTCCAATTCTTATTTTGCCAGTGCATTCTGCTTTTCAGTGATGTAAGCATCTCCTTCTACTGAATGGGTAAGCTGAAGGCGAGTGTTGGACAGTGCTTATCCTTTGCCTATGGCTTTGAGAAGGCATCTTACTTTGTTTAAAATTAGGGTAATGCACTTGTTTATGGGGAAATTGAATCCAGTGTAACAAATAGTGTAATGCTTGTGGACATGAATGGTATGCAGTATTTATCTCATATGGTTTAGAGTAATTTTTTTCACTGAGACAAGAAGTGCATATGGAATGGGAACTTCAGCAAGAAGCAAGTAAAGGAAATTTTCAATTATATACATATAATTGAAAAGATGCCTTCTGAAATAATGACCTGAATTCCCTCCAGTTATGAAGCTTCTCTATGAGAGCCTTCCAGTACAAATTCACTTCATACTAACCATTATTTTTTTGCTTCTTCTTTACTTTGGCAAGACAATATAGATCTTTGTATAAATACAAGTCAGACTAGGTATATTTTTTCCAAAACCAACTACCAACAAGTAACAAGTACTTAGTTTTGATGCTTTGCCTTTCCTTACAATGCAGTAAGGAAAAATATTACACAGTATAGTGTAATAAAGAAATACCTCGGCTACTTTGACTGGTGGACTGGACATAGGAAAGTGGGCACTGTATTTAAATTTCCAGAGTAAATCAACAGAATAAATGATTCTGCATGAGGTTTTAGCCAAGTGGACTCCTTCTGGTTGAAGTTAGCATGGCTGTCTCAACATGGCACCTGCTTTGCACTGTAAATGTAGTAAGTACAACAGAAGATAATTCAGTTGTATCAATAAAAAATGTGTAAGAGTCATTGACATGTAGAATGAAACACTTTATAAAATTTGTTTGTATCCAGAATCCATTGACAAACCAAAAATATGTCGAGAACCTTCACTCACAGATTTCTAGCATTTTGCTATAATTGTAGAGAAGTAGCAGTGTTTTCACTGCCTTGAAAGACACAGCTCTTATCTCAGGAGGCTTTGTACCTAATAGACAATTATGGAAAAAAAAGCATGCTATAGAAGGCAACTAGGAAGACTGGAGATAGAAATTATCTTACATACAGAATTTTGTTTCATTTGTTTGTGTTTTTTAAACTTTATTTCAACAATAACTTTATTCTTTTTCTGTATGTGATCTGCCTAGTTTACATATACATCAAAAAGAGGCACTGGCTTAAATGTAAATGTAAAAACCAAAAAGACTTAAGAAATAAGACTGAAAAATCATAGCTGACATTCTAGGTCAGATTTTTCCTTTGGATGCACACAGCTTTCAGTAAGGACAGAACACGTGCAGAGTATCATTTTGCCCTGAGACACATGCTAGTCCAATTCCCAAAAGCAAAATTAGGTTCTCATTGAGCATGGCTCTACTACTGTCCGTCCTTCAGCCAGAGTCCTACTGAATCGCTAAGATTTCCTCTGTGAAGCCTTGATTTTGTCTCTTTGAGACTGATTCTGTTTCTCCTTTCATACCTGCTACCTCAGTACTTACGTTGCAAGCTGGCATCAGTTTTCCTGTTACCAACATAGTCCCAGATTACTGTTAGAAGATCTGACACTGTATTCTGGGTCTGTAGTATAAAATCTATTATCTACCTGGTCTGTTTACTGCTTTTATAGTGTGATATTTTGCCATCAGCGTGCCACTTAACCAAATGGAGAGTAAACTAGAATGGGCACTCACAGGATATCCTGATAGAAGTGATATCATGCCTGCTGCCTGCAGCCATTTAGTGTAGTCAAGCTATGGCCTCTCTCTGCCCTGCTGCATGCTTTTCTCTATGCCTGGGTAACAGGGGGCTGCTACTGAGGGGATGCAAAAATGATTCTGGAGTGGCAAGTTGGTCCTTTGTTTAAGGAAAGTTGCTATATTCAAAACACGAGTGAGATGTAATCTGTTTGTAGTAAAGTCTGTTAAACATAACACTTCGTAATGTAATTTAAATAGTGATTACTATGTGATAGAAAAATCAGAGGATAATTTTTTTTTCTCTTCTTAGTCTGATAGAATGGTTTTATTTCTCTGTGGGGTTTTTGCTAGACTTTTGGCTAGTCTAATATTTGTTTATTCTTCCCATCAGGATTATAGAGTCAACATCTTTCTAAGACAGAAGTGGAATGACCCCAGACTCAAACTGCCCAATGACTGGAGAGGTTCAGATACACTGACAGTGGACCCAACTATGTTTAAGTGTCTTTGGAAGCCAGACTTATTCTTTGCAAATGAAAAAAATGCTAACTTCCATGATGTCACACAAGAAAATATCCTTCTTTTTATATTTCGAGATGGAGATGTCCTTGTCAGCATGAGGTATTTTATTTATATATTTCCACTATTTTTGTTAAAGTGACTTTATATGAAATATATATGCTGTATTATCCTTAGTAATGTAATACAGTTTATGACTAATATTTAAATTTGTATGAGAGTTTATAAACAATGCTACAATTAGTTATGTGTAAAGAATTCAGATGAAGGTATTTTAAAGCATGTCAGGTTTAGCACTGCAGCTGTGAGAAATCGGAAGTGTATATACATTTGTGTATCGTGTTAAGCTAACACACTGAACTTGTATTATTGGAAACTAAATTTAAACCCTTTCACAAATTGCTTAGGTTCCTAGAAGCATAATGGAGTGGATAATAATCTGAAATAAAACCTTCAGTGAAACAGTATATGTTGCACCCTACTTGAATTTCTACAGCAACTAAAGTAAACGATGATTACTTGCTAAATATATAGGGAAACGCAGAAATTACAAAATTTGTGAATATGTATGTTTTGTAAAAGTACTGTGAAATAATCCTGATTAAATTCTATGCCTTACTGGGTATAACTTTTTTTCAGAATCCCACAAATTGTTGTTCAATTTAATTGCAATTAACATATCCTCTTTTGGTGGTTTGACTTGGTTTATCAAAGGTATACGTGATGCCACAAAAATAGTCATTCACTGAAACCAGCAAATCAGTTGATTAAAGAGGAGGTCATAGTGAATTACAGATCTGGAGAGTTTATAGTTTGTAGAGATTAGGCTCAATTTCCTAACAGGAAGTGAATTTTCTTGTGGTGTGAGCTGTAATATATTGCCCTGATAGACGTAAAAATGATTATCTGAACATACTGCAACATTACCTTTTAGAGGGAACCGCTGCAGAAGCTAGAACCCCATGAACTATTTCTTCCTGCTGTAGAAATGGATGGAAAAAAGAAGAAACAATATGAAGGAGGCAGGGGGTTTTTTTGCCCATTTCCAAACAGGATGAGAAAAGTCGATCTTAACACTATTGCTGGCAGGGATCAGAAAAGAAAATACATAAAGCATTTTATTTGGCTTGCTCTGAAGGTCCTGGTTTTGATTTCAGCTGCTTCTGTAGCAGGTTTTGAATTTTTTAGAAATTAATATTTCAAAGTAGAAAATAACTTCCAGCTATGAAAGAAGTTTCCCGTTTGAAAGACAGAATGTTAAATGAAACATTAAAACATTTTTCAGGTATTTTTTCCAGGTTACAGCTATTTATGAGTTCAATAGGTGTGGTTAATGATTAGTAAATATTGAGTGAATACTAATGGAAGTGTTTCTGATGGAAATATTATTCTCTGAAAACTTGCAAATAAGAAAACCAGGTTCAATAAAGTTAGAAATTACTGTCATCTTCTAAAAATATTCTGTTTATTTTAGTAGCACACTATGTTCTTAGATTGTATGTGTGCAGGTAAGGTGAATTTTTTGAGGGACTGTGGTTTGGTGACATTTTAAAAATACGTAATTTCTATGTCTTGTGTTTTTAGTTTAAAGAGATATATTATCACATATAAATGAAAGACTCTCCAGTTATCAAAATGCTTGCATGGCAAAATGTGTATGAGAGAAAGCTCTTGCACAAATAGTTATGAATTAGGAAACTGAATGCAGGAATAAACAGCTACTGCTCGCATCGGGGGAAGTAAACAGTAGACTCCCACAAAAAAAGTCTCTTCTGTGTTCTGTGCTTTTCAATATAAGTCATCTGAAAAACTCTAAAATTGCAAGTGCATTTGATGATACCAAAATATGCAAAATGGTAAAGATAAGAGACAAGAGTGAGAACCGCAAATTAATCTAATGACTAGGCAACAAAGTGTGAGATGAAATTCAGTTTAAACAACTGGAAATGATGCATGAGGGAAAAAATTATTTTAACTTCACAGAAAACCTGATTGACTTTGAGGTGGTTATTACTAACCAAAAAAATTAGCTTTGAGTAGTAATGGCTAGTTCTCTGAAAATGTCAGCCAATAGCTCAGTGCTGTTTGAGAAAATGAATTGAATTCTTGGAAGTATTAGGGATTAAAGAGAATATTATGCCTCTGCGTAAATGTATACTATACTTGCATCTTGAATGCAATTCTGGTCTTCCAGCTGTAGGAAGGGAGGCAGGGATGGTCAAAGGTATGGAACAGCTGAGCAAGGCTGAACTTTTCACACTGGAAAAAGAAAAATAATTGAGGTGGTGGCATAGAGGTCTGTAAATCACAAATGGCACAGAGAGAATGGATAGACATTGATTTTTTTTTTGCCTTCTTTTACGGTAAAAGACCTTTGAGAGAGACTGAAGATAGATAAAAAGGTGTGATTAGAGCGTGTGCAACTTAGCTATGGCGTTCTTTGCTGCAAGATGCTGTTCATGATAAAGTTTATGTGGTGTCGGGGTTTAACCCCAGCTGGCAGCTAAGTACCACTCTCTCACTTCCTTCTGGCCCCGGTGGGATGGGGAGGAGAAGCAGGAAAATAAAGCTTATAGAATTTGTGGGTTGAGAACAGCTTGAAAATTGCAGCAAAGTAAAACAAAATAAAAGTATTAATGCTAATGCTAATTTTAATAAAAAGCACAGGGGGAGAGTGACGTAAAACCCAAGAGAAACAAGTGATGCAAAATAGAATTGCTCACTACCTGCTGACTGATGCCCATCCCTTCCTTGCTGCCTCCCATCTCCTTGTACACCTGCTCACTGGCTGAGTATGGGAAACTGAAAAGTCCTTGATTTAGAGTAAGCACTACTCAGCAACAACCAGAAACATCAGCGTGTTATCCACGTTATCCTCATACTGAATCCAAAATACTATGCCAGCTACTAGGAAAAAACTTAACTGTCCCAGCTGAAACCAGGACACCTAGATTCCAGAAAGCAGCTGAAAGCAAAACAACTTCTTGGAGACAAAAAAAAAATCTGTTGATATCTCTTAAATACTGAAGAATAACTTCTGGTTTAGGGAGCCCTTGAGGTGCAACTGGCGAAATAACATTTCCAGATTGCTGTAGTGTCATATTCTTCTAAAGAAGTCTGCCATTGGCCAATGGTGGAGACAGGACTCTGTTCTGTATGGGCATTTGGTTTGGTTATTCTTATGACCTAAATGTATTTTGTCTTGTATTAGTAGTTCTCTAATTTATGAACTACTATGTGTTTAAAACCCTCTATAAAATTTTATTCTCTTATTTTATACTAGAGAGATCTCCATTTTAAACTGCTAATTATAACTTCTAAGTTTTGTTTCTCCTCTTTTAGAAGATGAAAATTAAATACCTGTGATTTTTTTCTTTCTCATGGCCATCTACTGCTTACCTGGCAGCTGACATTGTTTTTGAATACCATTTCTGTATTTTCAGATTGTCTATTACTCTGTCATGCCCTTTGGACTTGACCTTGTTTCCTATGGATACACAGCGCTGCAAGATGCAATTGGAAAGCTGTATGTAAATCGCTCTGTCCATAAAAACAGTTCTCTTCTAGGCATGCATGAGAATCAAACAAAAATTATCAATTCTATATACTTCATCTCAGCATTTTTGTGAATCATGAAATTGATATTCACTGGTTCTTACCAATGTACATTTCCCTATCAAAGATGTTTCTTACCGATACGGCACTGTGCACTCTTCGTTTTAGCTTTTGCTGTCAACCAAAATGATAACTGAGGACTTTTATAAAAGCATTTACAATATACTGAGATAAATGGAAACATATCATTTGGAAAAAAGAATGATTTTGCCAGGTAGTTTTAATTTCCACAACTTGTGCTGTTTTGTAGGTTGTTGGGGCCCAATTTATCCCCTTGCATTGATGATGCATTGGTATTGTTTGGAACTCCTTTGATACAGTACCAAAGGAAAAGTATTTGATGCCAAAGCAGTGAGATCATTTAGTATCAAACCTTTTGAAAGTGGTTTCAGGATGTGTTTTGGATGTAGTCAGGCATCTATTCCTGGTCTCCAGGTGATTTAATCTTAAAACAGGGCAGACAGGTCACATCTCTAATGGGCTTCATGCCATGCTGGAAGTTGCAGACAAAATGTTTCTGAAATCTATCTTACTTCTGTGCCCCAAGTACACAGGTCCCTACTCAACTACAGCTTTTTCCAGCACTTTGATCCCTGGTGATCTCACTTTCATGGTAATTCCGTTTTCCTAAATAAGGATGAGCATGAAGCAGACAGAAGGAAGGTGACTTGTTCCAGTCTGCTCCTGCTGTAACACAAAAGCTTGTGCAGCTCTTACTCCAGAAGGTCTGGTGGGGAAAGGTGAGGTTAGGGAAAGGAAGTCGCAAGTGAAGAAAAAGCAAGGTTAACCAAAGCTGGGCAGAGTATCACAATGGGGACAAGGGTAATAATAATAATAATGATAACTATAATGATGATGATGATGATGATGATGATGATAATATTAATAGTAATAATAACAGAGTTTCACAATTTAGTTTTTGATTGTCAGCATTTATATTTAGAATTTTAGTATGTCCATAGTAGTTTTGCTCATCACTACTATGTATGTACATTAGCTGAAGTAAACTCTTATGGTAAACCCAAATTAGTTTGGGGTTAAACTGGAATTAGTTAGTAATACTAATGGAAGTTCACTCAGGATTTCTCAGTCCAGGTTGCTTCATAAGTGTTGCAAGGTATAGTCATTCAAGGATAAACTACTCATAAAAAAAAATTGTGCTACTTGCTTCTTTGGAAAGACTCTGCACTAAACTTTCTTCTACCTTTTAATTCGGTTATCAAAAGTAAGAAAGGTACCCATGACTTCCTATCTGTCCTTCCAGTTCTTTCCCTGTTAGCAATTGGCGGTTTTATTCTTCTTAGGTTATTTTCAAATCAATATTTTGTTTTTACTTGCTAGACTTCAAAATCAAAAAAGGCCAGCAGTTGTTACTAAGATGTTCCTATATCCACAGTTATGATCCTCAGTTGTACATATTCTCTATAGACAGAATTTTCACTCTCCAGTAATTGTTATCGTAAAGGATCTTGGCAATTTTGTGATCTGCTGTGTGTTGGAACAGGGTGAAAATGATTTTATGAAACATCAGAACAACATTTTTTTAATAGTATATTATATTATGGATCTCTCAAACATTGTGATTTTTATTAAATTGTGAATTGTAGAGACATCATTTATGAACAGTTTCACTTTCTTATTCACAGCTTTTTTAAAAATTAAAAAGAATAATCTAATGCCTCCAGAAAAAGAATGGCTCTTTAAAAATTTTCCCAGGCTTTGAACTGCAAAATGATGCATTCCAAATCCATCTTTTTTATGTTTCCTCATCTCTGTTCCCATCTAACACACATTATCTCTGTTTGAATTAAGTTAATCTTTAATGAACAGAAGGTAGCAAAAAAAATGGCATGTAAAATCATGATTCTGATTATACATATTTAATTAATATTGCTTTATTCTTGAATATTGTGAGTCTTACACACTGCCTCTCACTTGGTGGTGATGTATATATTATTATTTGGGTACTCAGAGGTTTGCTGAGGTCTCTCTGTACCCAGAAGGTCATGAAGGCACTGAGCTGATTTCTGTCAAGACTGCACATCTGCTCTAATTCCTGGTCAAGTATTTCCTGGATGGCAATACTTTCATGAATCAGGGCTTTTAGTCTGAACAAATAAGCAGAGCAGTTGTTTTACACAAACACCAAGATTCATCACAGTAATTGAGTTGTTAAATTCTTTTGAAGTTACTTGGACTCATAAGGGCTGTTAAAATTCAGCTTTCTGGTATTTTGCTGAAGTGGAGTATGAATGAATATGGAGGCTCGAAAGCTGTGGAAAATACAGCTTTGCTGTCTTTGTTTGAAAAGTATGCACTGTAACAAATACCTCTTAGTCATCCTAATATTGCTGATAATGTAGTGTTTCGCCCACTAAATCCTAACTTAGACCTACATAAAAATGCAGCTGTGGATTATTTGATTTTTGTATTTATTTATTTGAGCAGGAGATAAAAAGAAAAAGACTGAAAGATATATAATACGTATATGCTAGGTTTACTTGCAGAGTGTACTGTGATTGAGATGGTTCTTTAAACAATTGTTATTATTTTGTTCTTGTAGTTGGTTACACAACTGATGATTTACGGTTTATCTGGCAGTCTGGAGATCCTGTACAGCTAGAGAAAATTGCTCTGCCTCAGTTTGATATTAAAAAGGAGGATATTGAATATGGTAACTGTACCAAGTATTACAAAGGCACAGGTAGGTAATATAATTTATTTCCTTGGTTAAAAAACTCTAAGCTTCCTTCAATTACTGTTTATGGTTAATGGTTAATATTCCAGTCCATGTCTTATATTCCATGGGATAAATTAGATTACTTTTAACTAATGAGTGGTTCATACAATGGTCAGTTTAATATGTGAACGTTACAAACTAATTCAAATATAGAAATAACCAAATTGAAGAAGAGATTAAATGTTTGTCTTGGTTTTGCGTACGTATCTCGTGATCTTACTATCACCATTTTATTTCTATGATCCTAATACCTGTTTATGCTTATAAATGTCTAACTTTTCTGCAAGAATGTTAATGCAGAATCATGCCAGTTACAGCAAAGTGGGTAAATTCTGATTTTCTGGTTAGGCTTTTGTTCCACAAGTGGTTAGTACTAGAGTGTAATTCCAAATGCTTCACCCTGCAGGTTCTTCCTTCCTCTAAGTGTTCTGGAAATTCTGTCATTTTTGAAAGCTACTTGCAATCCTCAGCCCTGTATTTATTCATTCTTATGATTTGTTTTTTTAATGTGAGCACAAATTTTTCCAATGGTTTCTGTACCCTGGCTTTTAATGATTTATCTTTTTTACCATGATGGATTCCTGCCTATGATTATATCCAAACTACTCACGCTGTGGTAACCACAAGATGTTCTACAACAACAGGTGTATTTTAGTCAGGGCTTTTACATCATGTGAATAAATCTCCCATTAAAACTCAACTAGGAAGACCGTGGTGCTGCAGCTTCTGAGGACCCTCTGCAAGTTTCTTGTTGCCTATTCAGCTGAAGTGGAGGGTCTGTTATTTGCAGTTGCTCCTGTGGTACATTCAAAGCCTGGAGAGATCTCAAGGAACCTTAGCAGATCTCAGAGTTAAGAATTTAATTTGAAAAGATGGTGAAAGTAAAAGTGGGCTTTGTTTTTTCACTACAAAATGAGTGAGTTCTTAGCCTAAGAACATAATTCAGCATCTCAGGTTGTTTCTAATTTGTAAATAATAAGAAACTAGCTCTCTTCAGGAGAATTCTGCTTTTTTGAAAGCATATCCATCAGCTAGCAGTGATTGCATTCAGGATATGGTAAAACCTTACTTAGCAGTGAGAAAAATATTTTGTTCTTAATTAAACAATGAATTTACTGGAAAAAAAATAGTCTATAAAATAGTGAAAAACTAAAGGAATTGATCTTGCATTTTCCCAAATGAAATTCGTACAAATGGGAAAATTGTAAACCTTATATTCTATTTGTGGTAATTTTGAGGTGTACCTTAAATCTGAAATTAAGTGTCAAAAAACTTTTAGATATATCAGGTATTTTTAGGAACCTTAAAGAAAATATTTAAGAATTATGCACAAAGAAAATCAGTTATATTCTCTCAAATTTCAGCAGCTTGTGACCACAAATGACACTGTGCAAAATGCTCACTAAAGTGTTCACATTCTGTGTGTGTGCTTTGAACATTAAAGAAAGAGCATGAGAGAACCATTTTTAAAAGTTTTCACAATTCTTTTATTGCAAATCCTTTCTGCTAAGAACATCCATTCATTCTCATAATCAAACCCAGAATTAATACTTCAGTAATGTGAGTGGACTATTTCAGTACTCTGAAGTATTTCAAAGGCTGTTTTCAATGCTTGAAAATTTTTATGCTGAAGGTATTTTTTTAAAAGCAGAGTTCACACACAGAGCTAAAATTAATTCACCTGAGGATTTTGTCAGATAATCAAGAGAAGTTTTGCATCAAGGAGCAGATTTTCAAAATTACGACTTATGTAGGAGTTCCCTGGCAATTGCAAAAAACTTAATCTTTACTGCCTGTTTTGTCAATGGATGTTTTATCATACCTACCTAAGTTGAAAGAGGGTCAGTAAATCTGGGCTGCTTTTGTGGCAAGACATTGAATATTTATATTTGCAAATTTCCTATTATTCATCAATTTTATGACAGATCAAATAGGTCCTTTCAAGCTGAATGGTGAGGGCAATAGATACTATACTCTGTCTGATGAAATATTATTCAAATGAAGGCATAGAGAATGCATTTCCTACATAACACAAACAAATAATGATTTTGAAGGTCATCCCTCATTTGAAAATAAAACCTTAAAGTATCTGGAATCCATTCATAAACTATAGAGGGAAAATTTTTCAGCCAACAGGTCACTGAAGATGATAGAATGAACTGTAAAATACACTATAGTGTCTTCTACACAAGGATGTTTATCCTTAATGTTTTATTGTTTTGTTGTTTTGGTGTTTGTCTGCCCAAACAGCACTTTTACAATGACTTATCATTGTACAGCACTTAGCTGATACCATATGGAAGATAAATAGAGAACTTTTTGGCACGTTCTGTCTTCTAAATCAGTTTTGCACCAACTGGATTGATAAATATAGTCTGATTTGAATTTTGAAGTTGTTGTAATATAACTGTTGTGTTACTATTACCATAAAAGTTCCAGTTTTACTAATTGAGTGAAAATATGGACAAATTATTTTCTGGTTTTCAGACTTCTTGATACATTTATTATCTCCAGCAAAACATCTAGTAACTGCAACTTCGTTTTTTATTGAATTCATCTTAAACATCTTCTGAAGTGTTTGTATGCTTTAGATCTTCATTTTAGAAGCTTTGGTACATTATTCTTTGTTGGCAAAATTTACAGCTTTTCTAGAGCCTTTTTTTAAACGTCTGAACCAATTTTAGAAGTCACCTGTACCAGTTTTCACTACTGGGGAACTCTCTGGTTAGAGCCACATTCCGATCACCTCTTTCCATTCTAAACTTTCTAGACTAATATTTCTTAATTCATTTTTTCCACAAACTAATGCTAAGTAGGATTTTCAGATGACCTTAAGCTATTAGGGCTGCTAGACTCCATTGGTTTTGTCTGGACTGCATCTTGAAGCCAGCATCAAGGTGGGAGTCACTTCAGCCTCTTGCTACTCGTGTTTTGAAAAGATGAAGGGTTCCTTACAGACCACGGAGTACCGCAGCCTGACCACACTTGGTGCTTAAGTAGATCTGTGTTTTGAATTTTTTTTTTCGAATTAAGCTCATTACCTTTATAAAGAAAATCAAAGCATTGAACTTTTGCTCTTAAACAGAAAAAGACCTGGAAGATGTGGATCAGAGGTTCATCTGCAAAGCACATTAAACATTAATGCATTTATTTCTTTAAAGGTTATTACACTTGTGTAGAAGTAATCTTCACTTTAAGAAGACAAGTTGGATTTTACATGATGGGTGTTTATGCTCCTACACTGCTAATTGTTGTTCTGTCCTGGCTGTCATTTTGGATCAATCCTGATGCAAGTGCTGCAAGAGTCCCACTGGGTAACCTGCGTTTTCACGTACTGTCACAATCCACTGTAACACCATTGAGCCATTCTCAGTTGCTTTGGCTACATGACACTGGACCCTGAAAGCAACTCCGCTTCCATTATCCGCTCATCATTTTCACTGAAATCTGCTCATTCCTAGTCCTGTAAACTCCACCTCGGCATTAAGACTTCACTTGATAGTAGTTCCAGCATTTGTGTGGCAAACACAATGTTTGCTCCTCTCAACCTGGACAAATCTGATCTATCTATGCATGGATGATTCTGCAAACACTGTGGCAATATGCAGTTTACAGGAATTTCAGCATTTGAATAATCAGTAAGAAAGCAAGATGATAAGTAAGGCTCTAAACAGGTACCTATTGGAGCAGTCTTTCTGAAGAACAATAGAAACGATATTTGGAAAAGAGCTAGCATTCCTGTTACCTGACTGGCTTTATTTCATTAGAGACTCAGTTCATGAGAGTACTTCAAGCTCATGCAGTCATGCTGCTCAGCACAACACAGTAGGCAGGCATTTATTATGGAATAGCAGGACACAGACTTAATAGAAACAGTATTATCCTGACTAATTGGATTGTACATGGGACTACAGCTCTGGTGTGGCCAACCCTGCTGACCCCAAGAGCTCAGTGACATGCAGAGCCAGGTTCTTGCATCCTGACACTTCTATTTGGATTCCATTTCCGATGTTCTGGCCTTCCAAGGCTCCCATTTTCCCTAGCATTCCCTCCTCTCCAAGTCCATACTTTTCCAAATCTTTGCCGTGTCCCAGGAGGTTTAGTGCACCTGTTTCCAATACCGGAGTGGTGCAGTTGCAGAATCCTTCCCGCTGCCTACCTTCCTCAGAAACCTCTTACCCACACTGGGACCTCCACACCCCCACAGGACATGACTCCTGTGCAGCCTTTTTTAATTTTTTCTTTTTTGACCTCTAAAAATAGTTACTTGTGAAGGAGTCTCAATCTTTATTAGTTTTTTATGGCAAGTAACAAATACAATCTTTTACCTTGAAAAGCTGCAAGGTTGCATTACATAATAAGAAACATTAAGAGAACATTTGAAGACAAAAAGGGTGGCAAAAATATTACATGCATTAAATGAAAAAGAATGAAAGAGGAACTGGAAAACTAGAATCAAAACCAAGGTGTACTGCCAGTTTTATAATCCCATGCTTCAAATAGTGTACCAGATAGACTGATTAATGATATATTAGATTTATAAGTGTCTTAGCACAGATTTAAGTAACATGGATGTCTTTGTAACTAAATATGCATGCTTATTTATTGTTTATTTGTTTCATTCATTGTAAGCATTTATTGGCTTCTTTTATGTATTAGCATTTCTGAAAGAATGCATTTTCAAAGACACTAGCCATTGGCCTGGCTATGTGACTTTTCCTTAATCCCCAGAAAAGCAAAAAACCTCTAAATCTGACCATCCCTTAGCTGAGTCAGTGTTCAGTGTGATAGTTATTAACACTGTCACTGGGGTAAGACTTGTGTTTCTCCAGTTTCAAGAGAGCAACAGACTAACTCTTCTAGCGACATACTTGAGATCCTTGAGCTTGGACTATAACAAGATCAGCATTTGTGTGTCGAGTAAATGATATCTAGCCCCAAGAAAGTGTACCAGTGGCTAGTTACAGAACTTACTAGATGAGAAGCTACTTCAGATCTTTCAGTTTTTTTGTTCATGCTCCTCACTCACATTTGAGCCTTAAGCTTTGGATTGTGATAAGTAGGCACCTTGTGCAGATGCTGCCAAAAGTGCAACTTACAACTCCGGTACTAGGGTCTCCTAGGCCATGCCAACATTCATCAGGCAGCAAATGGTTGCTGAATAGAATATTTCTGTGTTTCTTTCTTTATTGTTACCTTGAAAACCTAGGTGTTTCCTAGTCTCTGAGTGAACCTTTCATTGTAGGAATCCAGACAAATGGAAATTAGCTGCTGGTCACCATGACCTCAGTTGCTCTACTGAACATGTTAATGAAAGCTCCACAAAAATCTTTTGCTAGAATTTATGAGTTAGTTCTGTAGAATTCAATCCAAGATTGTAAGGTATAGTATTTTAAAGTCTAAAAAGTGGGTGTACAAATGTTTTTGGCACCAGGCGTGATATTAGTTACTCATATTAAGATAGTAAACACTTTTAAAGTCAGTAGGAAAAAAAATACCATATCCAAGATGTTCAGCCAGTCTGTGTCATTGGCTAATTTGGTTATTCGGGAGAAGGATAGAGGCTGCCCTTCAGAAGTCAAGCATAGCCATGCATGGTACTTGGTTCAGTACCCTGTTAGAGAATGAACAGTGTGCTGGGCACAGGCAAATGTGTCCTAGATATATTAAGAGGCAGTATGGCCTTTTTTGTATTTGTTAATGCAGTTCCTTTTGACCCAAAATTAGAGTTCATCCCCAGTCAGCAGCTGTCAGTAAGTGAAAATAATTTTGTTTAAAAGAGAAGTATTCTATGCTGAGGTTTTATCCTTATGAGAATGTTTTTATGTGAATGCTTCAGATACAGTAGGTGGAAAGTTAGCCAGAGCATACACTGAGGATTCTGTTCAGTATTTGCCATATCATTCTGTTCTTAAATAACATATCTGGTCATTCTTTATTATCCCCATGGACAGAAAAAAAATCCGGCTTTACACAATTCTAAATAAAACATGATAAAATTTTGTGGCTTAAAATTGCATTACTGTAAACATTTCTTTACACTTTAGTGTTTTAGGAGCTAGTAAATTGTCCATTTGAGATTAATGCCAAATAAAGTATCATATCCATCTTATTGAAATTCAAATGGGAACGGTAGCTTAAGAATGTGTTGTCTGTGATCAAGTAGAAATGAATATTTTCATAGGCCAATACAGATAGTTTCATTTTAATTTACATTTTCACATCCTCAGTTACTTAAAATGGATCTGAAGGAAATCTTCTCTCTATGAATGACGAATTTTTTCATGCAATATAAGAAACATAGTTGATACTAACGGAATATCTCCTTTTGGCCAACATTTTTATAGACATCAATTCTATTTCATTAAGCCACCCACTCATAAATAAAGATTTTTATCATTAGCATTCACAAAACCAAAATGGGACATTCTGAACTTGGAGATTGAACTAAATTTTCCCCACATGACAGCCGTTTCTAAAGTTAGCTTTTTCCAAATGTAGCTGTTCATGCTACTGTTTTCACAGGAGCCTGTCAGAAATCTTTCTTTGGGGTCAAGCTTGTGTTTTGTCTCTTGTGATAGGAATCCTGTGTTGATGGTGATATTTGGAAGCCTTATTAGGGGAAGTGCTTGGTGAAATCTGTGATGAGTGTGACCTTTCAACAGCCTTTGCACACGTGGGCTTTTTTCATCGTAAGGGCTTTATGAAATGCCCTTCATCTAGAAAGCTTCCTCTAGATCCGGGAAGCTCAAATAGGGAATGGTTTAGACCCTCAGTGACCTCCGCGTTTTCATCTTCTCAGTGAATCAGGAACACAGGCTTTTTGATTTGCTTGTACAGCTTTGCTCTTCAGCAAAAACTTCCCTTTCACCTGAGGTCTGAATAGTACACCTGTGGACAGGTCATTCAGAGAATTGCTCCTGCTATAGCACAGTTTAGATTTCTGGGACAATGCCAGTCTAATTTAAAGGACTTGGACTCTTTGGTTTAAGTGTCATATATTTCTCTTCTACCTTCCCAGAATTAGATGCACATTGTAAGATAAGTCTTTGGAAAGCCCATTTCCTAGCTGTATGATGGGAGAGGGAAACCGTAACAACCAGTTTAGCCTCATTTATTTGTTTCTCTGTTTATAAAATGAAGGTACTGCATTATTAATAATTCATCATTAACTGCACTATCCTACCTAAGTGTTTAACTTGTTCATTAGCTTGAAGGCATGTGCACTTTGTACACCTGCTGCACTGACCACATTGTGAAGTCCCATTCACTGTTACAAAACATCATTCACTATTGTCTGTTTCAGAGGAAGAGCACAGCCAGTGTCATTAAAGGGAAGTTTTCTTATTCAATATATTGTTTTCTCTTTTTGTAGGTATTTTCTCAGTGCTCAGCTTGGCATCTGAATGTACCACTCTTGCCGCTGAGCTTCCCAAAGTGTCTTACGTGAAGGCCTTAGATGTATGGCTGATTGTTTGCCTTCTCTTTGGGTTTGCATCCCTGGTGGAGTATGCTGTGGTTCAGGTAATGCTAAACAATCCAAAGAGAATTGAAGCTGAGAAAGCAAAGATTGCCAAGGCAGAGCAAGCGGAAGGGAAGGGTGGAAATGCTGCCAAGAAGAACACCGTGAATGGCACAGGGACTCCAGTTCACATCAGCACTTTACAGGTAGGAGCTGCAAAGGTTTGTATGCAAAATCAGCATTTGTCTATTAACCCCATTCCAGGAATATACTGCTTATAATAGCTTTGAATAGTGCTTAATGTTGGAAGTGGCCAAGACATTAAAAGCATGCTGGTAACTAATGGCTAGCAATCGGACCAATTGGTCCCTAGTGATTTGGGGTCAGAAGTTCCAAGTGAAAAATTTGTCTTGTAATATCGTAGCACCATGCCTGCTGCTTAGCTTCAGGTAAATAAAGTAGCAAGCAGCTTTACAGTTGCTATTTTTCTCATAATAAATAGCAGCTGTCAAACTGTAACTATTCAGAGGACAGAACTCTCAGACAGTATTTGCTGAGAGCTTACTCAAATAACACCCAGCTCATTGCTTTCTCTGGGATGGCCACAGCTGCACTGCGTTGCATGCCTATGAAGCCAGGATCCAGAAGTCTTGGCATTTGTAAACAAAAGACAGGTCCATTTGTGTCAAGCAGTTCCTGCATTTCTTGTGTTGCCAGATAGAGTTGATGTGTAAATAATTCAGATTTCATTGTATGGATAAAGATGACATGTACATCTTCACTCAGACCAAAGTTTTCCATCATGTTGCTGAATTTCTGATATTTTAGAAATCCCTGTTTGTGCTGCAAGAGTTATCAGACATCCCAGTCCAACTGCTTTCAGTCCTAAGTGGTATTTGTTTGACATTTATTCTGCAGAAGAAAACACGTTATTCTGCAATGTCTAGTATGAATTTGGTTTGTCCTTTTCAATGACTCAGCAATTCTGTTGTCTAAAATAAAGCTATTAGGCCAGATCCAAGTGGTAATATTGGTACACTGTGACTTCAGTGTTTCTTTAAGGGAGGAGTAGTTTATGCCAGAATGGCAGAAACCCTGTCTTAGTATCAAGCTGGGATTGCCCCATAACTAATTGCCCCCACTCCAGAGAGCTGAAGGTATCGCAGAGTGGTGCACTTAACTACCATAATTCTCATCTAGTAGAAGAATCTTTGGGAAATGTTTTGGTAGGTAACTACTCTCAGCTTAGAGTAACCCCATGACTGCCTCGACTTGTGTCACAAGTAATTCCCCAAGCCCAGGCAACATGAGAACTGAGTAGAAAGAAAAAGGCTGTGCTACAGTTTTGCTTGCCCTGAATTGAATGTGATAATTTTGTATTCAGCAATCTGCAGGTCCCAAATTCAACTGTTTCTTCTGACAAAATAGTTTCAAAAATCCAGCAGAGCAGAGCAGCTTAAAATATATTTTTCCTGTTTCCAGTACTTAAAAAGTGTTAAGCATTCGGCTTGATCAATGACAAGTTTAACAAAAAACTACAGTTTCTCAGTAGTGTGAACAAAACCAATTGCTAAATTACTGATTCTCCTTGGTATGCACACCCTCTAAGGTACATGCCATTGTCATATCCATGTGGAAAACAAAATTATTATCACCTATGTTGTGCTTTTATCTTGCAATTTTTTTTCAAGAAGGCAGTGTTATACAGTGTGTTTTAAGACTTAGAAGAAGGGGAATCATTATCCGCAGACATTCAGCAACGTTCCCCATGAATGGTGTCTAGCAGTAGGCTGAAGGTTTTTAGAATTCAGAATTCAGTCTACCCCCTTCTTGTAGCGTCTCCCCTCCACAATCTTGAAACGTCAGCCTCAGCTTCTCATGTTTGATGTGCACTTTTCAGGGTCTTCCCAGTTTGTTATAAGAGACCTTTAACATTCCAGTAGCTTCTGATGATCTTTATACAGAGATTTAAAAAAAAATTATTTGCCAAGACATAGTGGAAATAGGTATTCATTGCTGTAAAAGTTGGTCATGTGACTGAGTGGCTCAAGGCTAATGATCCAGCTTGAATTAATCCACCTGCTTTGAAACATCACCTATGAGAGGAAACATATCCTGGGCTGGTAATTTCTGGGAAGATGACCAGGCTGGGATGAAGAAGGTCCCAGACCAATGAATCATTTGACATCAGGATGTGGTTGGACAGTGATGCTAGATTTTATATATTTGAAAGCTATAAATCTGCCGAGCTGAAAACTCCCTCTCTGAACCCGCTACCGCGTAGGAGTACTTTGAAAGTTCTCGGCCCTGGAAGAGCCTGTACTAAAGTCCTAAATCAGAACAGGTGTAAATCTTTTGGTAGCTTTGACTCCTAATCCAAAACTAGGCCTGCCCCACAAAATTTGAATTGCTCCCATACAGATCTAGTAATGATCAAGTAGAGAACGCATTTGTCATACGGAAAATATGCGAGGGAGAGAAACATTAAAGAAGCAGGAAATGGAAAAAAAGTGTGTGTTGAAAGGCATAAAGAATACGAAACAAGGCCAGAGTGCTGTCCCAGAACTTCAGGAGCTGTTTCTCATCAGGGTCTTGTAGGATTGTGTGGGAGGCAAGAGCAAATACTTTACTAGGTGTCTGGAAAGACTTAGGTGACCCAATGTATAACTTTAGGAGAAAAGGACGACTTATAACTGCACCCCTGAAATAAGTATACATCCTGTAGAAATGTTTTTGGATGTTCTCTTTCCACTAGGAGGTGATACTCAGGCAAAAGTGACTGAGGGTGTAGCTGGAAATGTCAGCATAGCTAGGCTTGTAACAGTGGATAGACCAGATGGGACTTGAAGGTAAAGCCAACAGAAGAGACATAGAAGCAGTTAACGCTAAGTGAGGAAAAACAGAGCATGAATAATTCCATTTACAAGTGTTTCTCCTGTTTAAATTAAGCTATTACATACTATGAAACATTAACTGAATGGTGCTGATATATATCTGTAAGTTATTAAAGGGGAATCAAATTTAAAAAGAGAAGTTACTTTATTTCACTTTAAAATGCCCCTGATCCTGTGGCAGTTTGCATTCCCTGAGCAGTAAGTTGCCCTCTTGCTGCTTTTGCAGTGTTGCAGCAGTGATGTCTCTGCAGGAGATTTGGGCAAAGGGCCTGCATGTGAGGTGCAGGGGAGTTTCTGGGTAGAAGGTCCTTGGTGTGGGGAGGATCAGAGGGAAGCAAGTGGGGCAATTAGGCATCCCTGGTTCCAGTCTTCGTGGAACAACTTACTGTCATGTGCTTGCTCCATTTGTGAAAGTTAAAATGGCATCTGGTTTGGAGACTTGAATTTAGTAAAAAACAACCGTAACAAAACCACATGATAATCCCTAAAAATACAAGCAGCTATTGTTCCATTTTAATGGAGTAAAGGGATAAGCTTTTCAGTGTATCCTAAACATTAAAAGCTTAATGTAATTCATAATTGCAGGCTAGAAGAGGAGATCCCCTGTAACAGAACCTGCAAGGATCCACTGAAAGTTTTCAGCAGAAAGCGCTTTTGTCGCTGTGTCAATAGTCAGTGATCATGGCCAATAGTCACCAACAGTGACAGTGAAGATGGTAGGGTGAAAAGAGTGCTCACAATTTGCCAGTCACCCAAAGATGGAGAAAGGCTTCCATGGATGTGTAGCTACTTCACCAGATCCTGGGAACTGGCTAATCTAAAAACTGCGTGTTGCTAGCATACACCAGCCCCTCAAGTCCAAGCTTTATGAGTCATGCTCCCTCCAACAAAAACCCTTGAAATGTCAGTGCCATTTTAAACCCAGAGGTTTATCAATATGACTGTCTGATTAAAGTCAAGTGGTCTGTCTGTCAAGATCACCCTGGATCTGTAGGGAAAAGAAGAGAAAATAAGCACTTCTGATGTGTTTTTCCAGGAGAAGCAATGGCTATGCACTTACAGGCAAAAAGCCATGTGAAAATACAGCTTGGCTCCCTTAGCTCATAGCGGCTGCAAGTAGATGCTGTTCTAAGCAAAGGAGAAAATTATGCAAACTGGTGATAACTGCTTGCACTGGCTTTTTATTGGGAATCCTCAGTAGGAGTTTGCATGTGTTTCCTAGCAATGAAACATCATACAGTGAGAAAAACAAGCAAAAAGGGAAATGTTTTGAAGATGAATCACTTTTTTTTTACTTTCATTGCTGACGTGATTACAGTGAGAGATTGCACTGTTAACTATAACAACACCCCTCAATTTGAAAAGTCACATTTTCATCAAGCCCATTTATAGAAGCTGTCCCCCACAGATAATGTTCTAATGACGGGAGAGAACATTTGCTAAAAGAATGGTTCTGGCAGATGATGAATAGCACTATGCAAGTAGTGGTAATAGCTCTAATGCCAGTTATTTTTAAAAAGAAGTGGTGCTATTGCTTGTTTTATCTTGTCAGAGCCAAATCTAGGCTCTGAAACCTGAGATGGGTTACGTTCACCTCTACTGAGTTATAATATACTTGACCACTGGTGGTGACCTGTTGTGACCTGGTCTTCCCAGATTTTTTCCCCTCAAGTGGCACTCCAGACTCAAATTTTTATTGTAGAACCACCAAAAACCCAGCTTATATTTTACCTTGTACACAAAACCACAGGCTGCAGCCTATTTTAATAGCTCCTGACAGCATTTCAGGTACAGAGTAGGTACTTTCTGCTCCAGTGACTCCCATGTTCATCCTTGGAAATAATTCAAAACATGACTGTAAAAAGGCTCCGAGCGGTCTGCTTTGAGCAGGGGGTTGGACTAGATGATCTCCAGAGGTCCCCGCCAACCTCAGCTGTGCCGTGATATTGTGATATTTTATGTATTAATATTTTTTGTCCTGTACTTTGCAAGGAGTATTTGGAATGTGGTAGCGTATTCCTCCTGAGCTGAACCGGAAAATATACTCAGTCTGAATACAGACTAATGCTAAAAAATTGTCACTTTATTGATGATCTGCATCTCTCGTGGCAAAAGCAAGAGAAGAGCACAAAACAAGTGCAAGAGAGATTTGTGACAGAGCTTGTTAGAAAACTCCTTCTTCATCTTGTATGGAAGCCCCTTACAGAACTGGCAGCATTAGTGACAGATCTGCGTGCCAAAAGGAGGTTGGGTGCACAGCAGCAGAGATGGTTTTGTGGCAAGGAGGATGTGCTGTGCAGGGCAGGGAATGCAGCACTACAGTGGGGAAGCTCTTCAGCCTGAGGGACACGTGCTGAGCTTGAGAGGCTGCCAGTGCTATAGTGTGTTTGAAGCCCTGCTAGGAGTTATGGACAATAGATTTCTGCTCTCAGATATGATGGCTTTTATATTACACTTCATCCTGATGGATAAAGAAGACTTGATCACAGGATGAACAGTCAGTTGAGAAGGATCTTTATTCTATTTGCACAAGACAAATTGAATCAAGTCCTGGTGTTTTTGGTGCTGTGAAAGGTCAGATTTCAAAAATTTGAGACCTGTCTAATCTGGATGGAAAAATTTAAACAAAAAGTATGAATGGTGCTGGTGAGCTAATAATGTTCAAACAGTTAAGAGGCCAGAAGTAAAGCTATACTAATTTAAGGAAAACCTCAAAACCTAACAAACAGCACAACTGAAAACAAACTCCCCAAAGATTTAAAACTAACTCAGCTTCCAGCATTTCTCTTTTCTTCTCACTGGCAAGTGGGAGGTGATAGCAATTAATATAAGCTGAAATCAAGAAAATAATTATAGATAATAGGCTTTAGTAAGAAAAGAGATAGATGCTTAGCGTAACTGAGGGCAATAGGAAGTTACTTTGCATATATAGCAAGAATACAAAACCTTGTAGGAAGAGTAATGGCAGAGGTGCTGTAAGTATCAAGAATTAGCTGAAAAGGGAAATGTGTTGAACAAATATTATGCTCCATGTTTGGGGAAAAGCCAGATATATTCAGTCTGAGGATGAAATAGCTCTCATTCATGATAGCTAATGAAAATGTTAAACAGTAACTATTAAAGTTAGACATTTTACAGTCAAGATCTCAGCTTAAGTTGCATCTAGAATTTTTTACAGAGCTGGTCTGAGAGTGCTGTGGAACTTTAATGTTGATTTTTTAATAAATCCTTTCAATCTGGGAGGGTTCCAAAATACAGCAAGAAGCTAACTTTGTGCCAGTACTTTTAAAAACTAAGTGGCATAACATGAATAATTATGAGCCTGACATCAATCAGTGGAGAATATTGCATAGCTTACAGGACACTGACTAATAATTATTGTTTGTAAGTATTAATTATCTTTAGTATTACTCATAATTCAGCCCCATGTTAGCTAATGAATGGGTCAGTGAAATTTAAGTTGATCTGTGGGTTTATTGATTTAATCAAACTGAATATAACTTTTTTTAAGTATTATCAGTTAGGTTGACAGAGGTAATGATGTGAAGGTAAGAAACTCTTAAGAACATTTTTCTTGGCTTCATGTGTCAGCCTGGTTACATCATCTGAATTATGCAAAATCGAGGTTAGATGTGTTACCATCTCTAAGTACCAGCAGTTAATCAGACTAACTGTAGTCATGCCTCATGTCTGAATATTGAAGCCAAGTAAATTCAGGTTAGAAATAAGGTACATATGTTTGTGGAGAACAAGATAATGGAAAAAATTCTCCATCTTGGATGTTTTTAAAGGAAAATCTAGTGTAACTAGTTTGGGCAGTAAATGTGGAAAGTGAGGACGAACACCAGAAGCAGCAGAGGCAGAGATGGGGAGTTAGTTGCTCCTCCCTGCCAGTCTGCATGCACAGGCAGCACTTACTCTTTCATCTCTTTCCCCATTTTCTTCTCACATTATTTCCCTAATTCTGCAACCAAAGGCTTTCTGCAGAGGCACACATGCTGCAGCTCTGGAGCAGCAGCAGGTGCTGAGCTTGGCAACGAGCACCAGTTAGTCTGAATTTTGTAAAAGGTGAGAAAGGATCATCACAAGGGACCTTCTGGATTCTAGGAGTCATTTTTAGGTACTTCTGAGTTGTTCGTCAAAAGACAGGTGTTCTGTCCATCCTACCAAACCTAGACAAGGTGGTCCAGTCCTGGAAGAAACAGGGAACCAGGTCTGTGTTTTGGGCAAAGCCCCAAGAGCTGTCACCTTCCTGTGCTCTCCTTGCCCCCCCCACCTCCATGCCAGAGGGACAAGGAGTGGCTGCCCAGTGCCCTTGGGAATGAGGGGTGGCCCTACACTATTCCAGAACCCTTCCCTTCCCAAACAACTGCTCCCCCATCCCCTGCTGAGGAAAAGCCATAAATCTGGTGGAAGCATCCTGTGGGTTAAGTCTGGTCCACAGGTCATGATGCTGGGGCAGGATAAGGCAAATGATATGAAATATTTTTTGCATCAGGATGAAGTCAAAAGGATATAACATTTATCAGCATTTTACTTTTCTTTACACATCTTCAGTGTAGTACTCTAAAATCAAGTCCTGCAATATCTTTTTTTACAAAAAAAAAGGTTCCTGTAGCCTTTGGTAAGTTTTTTGTGCAGTTATTGTGGAAAATGAGGAGGAGCAGAGGCATTGTTAGGTTTATTGTTAGGCTTCTAGCACAAACCAGGACAAAAAGAATAAAAAGCAGATATTGAAATATATATACTTTATGTTATCTCACATTGTTTAGGGAAAGATGTAGGTCAACTGGAGTGAATTTAGATTAAAACAACAGAAACATTGAAGAGATGTATGAGAAGAAATTTAAAAGTATGTTTAGTCAGCTAGTAAATAGAAGAATGTCAGATTTGTAAAGGCAAGGAAATGGATGAAATTATTTTCAAAAGTAACATACACTTATTAAAGAAAAATTTGGGCCAGGTTGCTCGTACAAGGAAAATTGTGCCACCCTGATAAATCTGTACTCCAGCTGACACTGAACTAAGCAGAGCTCTGTGTGAGCATGCTGTGAACAATTCTCTGCTTATAAGGCAGAGGTGACCTAGAATCCACTCCCAGTCCTGAATGGGAATGAGAACCAACTTGTAACAGCCTTTAGGGGAGCACTCTAGATACTGCAGTTGGAACAGGAATATTCTGTGCTGTAAATGAGAGAACAGGCTACAATTAGTGTCACTGAGTTTTACAGTGTATTGCTGGTAGTATGAGGAATGGACTACAAGTTTTCAAATACAAAAAGAGGCTTATAATTTCATACATGATGCTATTTCTTTCCTTACTAAATCTTACTAGCTTTAAACATAGAAAAAATGTAATATTCCTGTGACTCTTCAGTTAACATGCACCCCAGTCCTGCAAATTCACTTTTCATTGCACAAGGGTCTGCTTTATATCTTTATTACCTATGTCATTTGATCTGATCTGATTGGAATGAATGTCTCAGATCAGTGAATAGCAGCATCCTGTCACCCAGGGTCACATAGTCATGTTTATCTGTGCCTTAGTCACCACCTTGCTAGACAGTTTGCCCCTGCTACTCCAGTAATGAACACTGTCCTGGGCTGTCAGGTCTTTGAGGACTGGGAGACAGTTGCAAGAAATTTGTATGTATAGTTTTGTCCTACCGTCAGGGAACACTTACCTTGTTCTTCTTTTTTATAATGAGTAATCTTGGTTTTGTGGTGGTTTAGGAATGGTAGTACTCCAATGTAGTACTCCCACTAAAACCACACGCTGCTCCATCTCCAAGGTAAAGATCATGGTTTGAGATAAGAAAAATTTTCTGAAAACGGCAATGAGATAAGAAAAGGAGCAGTTAACAGCAATAATATTAATAACAAAAGGTGTAAGAAAATAAATTATTCACACAGAAAAATTCTCTGACAATAGATAATACCGGATGGCTCCCTCCACCCCTTTTGGTTGACCAGAAGGAACCCCGTCACCCCAGAAGAGAATCTCTTTCCCCAGCCTTGCCAGTGACATGAAGTGGTATAGAATAACCTCTGTGCCCTGGCCATGCTCCCTCCTGGCTACTGCAAAAATTAACCCTGTCCTGGCTGGAACCAGGACAAACCTGCACCTCTGTTTTAGTGGATCGGTTTCAAAATTTACTACTTTCATGAGAAATACAACTCTGGCAAATTTGGGAAAGTGTATCCTCTGTTTCCAGAAGGAGTAGTGCCATGCTTCTCTTCCACCTTGCATAAGAATCAACTTTGTCAATAATGGGAGTAAAAGCCCCCATCAAAGTTACATCTGTGTTACTTGTCTTTAGAGAGGCACCAAGCTCCACAGGTACAAAAAAAGTGCTTCTCACCATGCGAGGTGGGCATCCTAGGATGAAGTGTAGGATCCTGACCTGGCAACTCTTTAGAACTAGAACGGACTAAAATGAATTGCATCAAACATTGAATGTTATGGCTTTCAGAGCTCAGAAAAATGCAAGTATTGAATAGTATGCAGGTTCATCAGCACAGAACAAATATTCAAAAATACTCCCCACAGAAATGTTCTCTCCTCTTCTTTCATCTTAAAATGAAGGAGTCTAACTATAGCTGATTGCAGAGCATGAGGCACCTTGTGCATGAAAAATTACACGATTATGAATGTTTGGATTAGTTTATATGATTGACTGATCATCCTTAAGTACTTTATAACATAACCATTCCACAAATCAGTCTGATGTAATGTATCCCTATCAACAAGTAATTTCCTATATGTTTGTTTGCAGTGTTCTTTAGCAGATGCATGAAGTTTGCTAATGAGTTGTGGTGAGTAGATCATGATTCCCCTCACTCTTTATTTCATAGGTTGGTGAGACCAGATGCAAAAAAGTTTGCACTTCGAAATCTGATCTGAGATCCAATGATTTCAGCATCGTTGGAAGCTTGCCAAGGGATTTTGAATTATCAAATTATGACTGTTATGGGAAGCCCATTGAAGTCAATAATGGGCTCGGGAAATCTCAAGCCAAGAACAACAAAAAGCCTCCTCCTCCCAAGCCTGTCATTCCATCAGCAGCAAAGAGAATTGATCTTTATGCAAGAGCACTGTTTCCTTTTTGCTTCTTGTTCTTCAATGTCATTTACTGGTCCATATATTTATGATAAATCTTTTATTTATTTTTTCATATGTGTAAAATATAGCCCATTTCATTATCCCTTCCCAGTCATGAGGGCCACTGTGTGAAATTATTTGCATTTGCAAAGCAATATGTTGCATCTTGATGCTGTGCGATTGTACTGAACATATGGCATCTGAAATTTGAATGAAAGCATGACACTGCAATGTCTGTGCTCTGACCAACTTTGTATATAAATGTACAGCATACATCCTGCTTTAGGCATATATCTGAAGGACAATGCCTACTACAATATAAAGCTGAATAACGCTCTTCAGTTATTAGTAACATACAGAAATTTCAAGTGTTTCTGACAATGAAACGGATGTGCACGTTGAGTATTATTAAAATCAGTATTCTAGTATATGTAGTATTTAACAGCTTTTTGCTGACTTCCAGAGGAAAAAAAAAAAAGGCACCAAACATCTTGTTCTTGTATAATTTCAGCTGGCACTGTTGAAGAAAAAGCAAAGGTGTAATTATTATTATTTAGACTTTGTAAGTGAAGGCAGCATCAAATAAGCGGATCTTGTCTATGTGGAAAAATAAAGATCAGAGAACTACTAATTTTGTAAAATCAACTCATTTAGGAAAAAATCCCCAACAATTGTGTCCGTGAAGCAGGCACACTTAAGTATGTTAGAATATGCTGGCAATAAAACATTGGGCCAAATTTTAACTGCTGTTTCCTCAGGCACAAGCTAGATACAGTACATAAAAAACAAACGGGCCACTTTCTAGCCAAAAGATATCAGGAGTTTTGGAGAGGCATCACAAGATGCAGCTCAGTATCAGGTTTGTTATACATTTTTACATTACTTTGTCCTCTGGCTCAGTTCTGTAGCATCTGGCAAGCCTGCAGTATGTCAGTCACAATTTTTTTGTTGTTGCATTGGACACTTCTTATTCGATTTGTTTTGTTTATCCCCTTGAAAGCTTTCATTTTAAACAAACTAGTTGTCAAGAGGAAATCCCATTTTCCCCACTAATTATACCTTTTCTGTTTGCGTGCGAGCTAGCACGTAGCCACCAGTAGGAGTGAAAACATGTCCAGAGGTCTAAGGGGCTGAGACTCTCATGAGCCCTGGTGTGCCTGTGTGTTAATTAATGGCTTCCCTCACCGACTCATTGATTTGGCTGCTACGTTTTGGAGAATAAGGTCCTAGGCATGAAACAGTTCTGATAGGAGACTGCTTTCCATTTTCCAGAGGAAACCCTATGGCATGGAGACTACCTAAACATGACCTCCTTGGTGTGCATAGGGCAGGAGCTGCGGTCTCCTGTGGATGCCAGGGTTTATCCCTTCATGGGGGCAAGTCATGAGAAGAAATGCAGCCAAAAGAAAGCTGCATGTAGGTAGGCATGTGAGTAGAGTGTGTTTCCTGAAAACAGGGACTTGGCCTCAGCCCATGAGAGCGTGCCATGCAGAAATGCATCTCTGCTTGTAAAGCTGAGGCACCATAGCTAGTTACAATATGAAAATAAGGCAGTTCTCACTAACTTTGCAATTCATAAAAATAAATCTGGACTATTGGCCCCTCACAGGCTAGGAAGGGACTGGTTTAAATACATGAAACCTTCCATAGTGTAGAAACAAACAATCCCACTTGTTGTGCAACATTTCTGGCATGTCCAGGATGTGTTGAGCTAATGCAGGCCACAAGCGGACTGTTGGATCACTTGGGAGTTGTCCACGACGAGAACGCTGTCCAGATACAGCAATCTTACACAACCAAAAGGTCAAAAGTGGGAATGTAAGAAGAGAAATGGTGTGTGCCACACTGGTTTCACTGGACATCTGGTGGACCTGCATGCCCAGGGCTTTTTTTGAACCACTGCCACTTTGTAATCAACAGGCTGGCTGCTAGAACTTGTGTTTGGGTTGAAGAGATCTGCTCTTCACAGTATGGTCACATGCACTCCACCAGCTTCCTGGCCACTGTCTCATGGAGGTTTCAGGCAGCCACTCTACCAAGTGGCCACAGTTTGTCCTTTGGATTTCTTTCTGATCCAAAGAAATAGAAGGCAAATCCCAGATGTTATTGAGCTATGTTCAACGGGGGCTGAGGGACATGATATCTTTAAGGCCTAGATCGAAGTTTTAATATTTCTGTTAGTTGGAGGTAATTGCAGAATTGTCAGAGACTCTAAGAAGCAATAAGGATAAGTGAAAGAGAGGAGGGGAGGGAGGGGGAACTTTTATACAGACAGAATGGTATATTTATAGACATTATTTATTCTCATACTTGTATTTTTTCTTACAGTACTGGAAGGCAAAAAAATAATTACCTTGTGTTGGAAATTATATGAATTTTGGAAGATAATTTTCTTGTTAGAACTCTTATTAAATGATTTATCTGTAATTAATGTCCACATTCTATCTGTAAAATCTCAATTATAGATTTTATTGTTAAATTAATCCTTGTTCCTTCTTGCTTTCCTGCTTACTTGATGGCTTTTGTGTTTTATCATAAAACACTTAATCAATAATACACTGTAATTGCTTTCCAACTCACACAAAGGGAAGCAAAAGGAATGCATATTGTTCAGATAAATGTTTTTTGTTCATTACAGCACAAAAACTATGGCCAGAAGCGAAGTTTAGTAGCAGATTTGAAACTAAATTTAAAACGAACCAGTATCAGCTATCAAGTATTAATTTTCTTTTTACTTACACTAGATAATATTGCAGTATTTGTATTACCTTGGAATACATTAGCTTGTCCTACTGAGCAGTAATAATTGATTTATTTTATTTTTCTTATTTCCACTAAAGGTCATCAAAAGTTTTGCATACCATCTCTCATTATGGTCCACCAGCACCCTCTAGTTGTAAAATTCAGCCTGATGACTGATTTCCAGAATAAGGTGCAAATATAAAACTGTGTAGGAAATACAGGATCCTATTTGATCACGATAATATGAAAGAAAATATATTATTAAATTAAAAATAAATGGGCACAAAATCAATGTACAGCTGTAGAAATTTTCCCTGCAGTTAAAATTTAAAAGTATAGAAATGAATATGTTCAAGTAGAAGCAAAGGTGAGGTTCATGAAGTGCAGCTTAGTAACTTCATTAACTAGTCATGATGTCTGAACAAACCACATGACAGCAAAATCTGTTTTTGAGGGAGAGCCCATCTGTGTTGCAGCTGACATTTACTTTAAGTTCTGCTGTTAACTGGTAGGAGAGTTACAAATTTTTGTTCTACTTTTAAGATAAACCTTGGTATTTTCTTGGTTCTTAAGCATCGAGGGGTAGTATTCAAATAGTTAATTCTGTTCTTTTCTAGTATCATCACCCTTTAGAGATCTTTCGATATTTTTTTCAGGATTTTAGAACACATTCAAACATTGCATCAGGAATTTCCATGGAGATTAATTAATTCATTTCTCAACCACATGTACAAATTTAAGGTAGGCAATAAGTAAGGATGTAATTTGAAAAGTGTATCAGCTGCTATGTGTTAATTCCCTGTAGTCCACAGCTCATGTTTGACACCCAGTTTTAGGAGCAGCTCTTCAGTGTGTAATGTCACCTCCTCTTTTCTTCACTTAATTCTAGCTGAGATGGTGTATGTGAGCAGTCGGTCTTTTGAGTGAGGAAAGGAGTTTATTTTTGTAAGCACACTGTACAGAAGATTGACCACTTGGAAACACTGCCAAGCAGCTTTCATTCTTCAAAATCAAAGATTAATTTGGACTTGTTAACAGGGTAAAGGAAGATGTCTTTAGTGCCCTATTAGCCATTAAAGAGTAAGCAGCAACACTGCCTTCTGGGTTAGTGTCAATGGGCATGACCACAGTGATTGATCTGGCTGTATAATCTTATAAAGGAAATGCACTTACAAGTAATCTTTATTTAAAAATATTTTACTCTGAAGAGAGACAATACCTTACTTAAGCAGTCTGTTATAGCTGTTAAGAGAATCTCTTAAGAGACATTATACTACAGTTATAATACAGACCATGGTCTGTGCTTCAATTAAAGCAGCTTATCCTTACGGTTACTGGGGGATTGTGATGAGGGTATTTATAGAATAGGTAGCAATGAATTATTTATTTCCAAGGGAGTGCAACCTGAATATATGCAGTGTCAAGTGATTTTTCAGGCTATTGAGATATCGTAGTGCTGCAATGAGCACAAATGAGGTGTGTAGCAGATAAGGGAATGAGAGGACACTCTTGCTTGATGCTTTCGTGTACTAATTCTGGGATTAGAGAAGGTAATGTGGGAAGAAATTCAGATAGAGATAAATTGAATAATAGTTTTGTTTGCGTCAACAATTTAATTTATGTCTAGAAATTTGCTTTGTATATAAATGAGTTACCTTCTTTTTATATTAGTATAAGGAATTAATAAAAAAAACAGGAAAGATAAGCTCATCTGTGGTGCCCAAAAGATAAGGAAACTAATTCTTTTCATATGATGCTCTACACCTAACAGTGTAACAGTGGAACATAAAGAAAAATTTGAGGACATAAATTGCTCATCATTGTGGTTTTGTCTTTGCCTTTTTATCAAATCAGTCACAAGCAATCTGGGCTGCTTGCAGGACTCCCTTGCATTTTGCCGTATTCAAGAAAGTTGCCCACCCCGGTACTCCTCCTGCACCTGTCCTCCTTCCATCAGTGGGAATGGTGTCAGCAGACATTTAAAATAAAGATTACCCTGGTTATTTTGAAATCCTTCTGAAAGCCCGTCATTGCTACGAGTATGTCTATGCTGCAGTCACTAAAATGTCTGCAGCTAGTGCAGGCTTATCCAAATTAGCCTTAAACTGGCTGTTTTGGGGAGGGCTGGAAACATCACCATGGTGACGGTGAGCTGTGGCTGGGAAGCCTACCTGCTGGCTAGGGCGGGAAGAGATATCCTTGGAGTTCACCCACACAGAGCTTTGTGCTGCCTTGGCTGCTGTGCTCGAGCGGTTGGTTTAAAGTTAGCTCGTGTGGGTGTTCACCAGCCCGTGCCTGTGAACTGTAGGTGTGTGCTGGGTGACGCACGGTGTGCTAGCACAGAGCGATCCTTCCTACGGCTGATGTGAAAGATGGCACTGTAAAACATTCTCCCGCAGCTCTTGATCACCTACAGGATTTCTGACATATTTAACTTTGTGTGCTGACAAGAGCATTCAGTGGCAAAAAAGTGCCAGTTTGCTTTTTTCCTGAACCATGCACATGTAAATGAATGAGTTGGATTCGCCCACCTGAGCATGAACGAGGTTTCCTCATGAGTCTAGGTCACAAGACTATCCTTCTTATGAGCCCTTCTGTCTAAAGTCCCTGCCTCTAACAGTGGATATTAGATCACAATCTTTTGAATGAATAATGAGACTAAAGAAACTAGTGAGACTAACAAGAATGAGACTGTAAAAGTCTTTTCGGCTTCCAGGTTGTCCATGGAGGTCAACCCTAATCTTGAGGGTCACTGATTGCTTTTCAGCATGGGATTTCTCAACATGTTCTGGAGAACAGCATCCACTGACTCCCTCCTAGCAGGGGACGTATTTGAAGGGCCTTCACATTTGTTAGTCAACTCATCTTTTGAATATCGAGATAAATCTAAAGCTGCCTGGCACCATTAGCTGTCACACAGAGGCAGCAGGTACATTAAGCACATGTCTTTTACTACAAGAAAATTGATGGCCTTTCATCTTATTGCATGAAAATATGGTTTACTGTGATGGAGACCAACCAAAAAGACAACGTGGGTTACTAAGGATTTCTGTCCCATCAGGCAGTTACTTAGGCCACATAATGTGCTTTGACAGGAAGAAATATGAGGATTGTGGAGTACAAAGGATAAGGTATTGTATAACTCTTTTCCACCTGGTGAGTTCTTCGGGCGGTGGCAGTGGGAAGTGTGGAGTTTTTCATATATATCTGTGTCAGTCTCTTTCTTTCTATGAATATTCACAGTGGGAGTCATCTTTTTACTTGAAGAAGCAAACTCAAGAGGTTTTTGGGCCAAGGAACCCTCCTGAGTATAGCGGGTCAAGCTGTTGTACCATTGCCCCCTGCAAAAACCTTTCAGCTCAGGGGAAACCTCCTCTAGCAGCATAAACTGCAAGAAAAACCCTCTGCTGAAACTGTGGCTGCTTCTGAGAGGAAAGTCTGTGTGTAGGCAGCCCCTGTGCTTCCACCTTCTTTTGCTGTAGCATACATCTTGATAATCAACAGTACTGTTTAGCTTTTCTGTTCTGCAAAGCACTCCTTTTATCAAGCCTGAGTTACTTCCTTGGCAATGCGCTTTAGATAGCCTACCTTTCATCTCCGTCCAGTCAGAGCAAAGATCGTGTGTGTGACTCTATCAGAGTTCATGGAGGCAAGCCAGTGCTGATATTCAAGAATACATGAATGGTAATATATAAGAAGACCTGGGACCTACTTGTTTCTTTAATTTTAATGTTATGTGTGTTATGCCATTTCAGTTATGTCCCTATAACTCAAAATATTCTGATATTTGGATAAAATTTCACTACATGCATTATATTTTTGAATTAAGTTTATGAATTTCCTGTGAAAAGCAGAATACAAAAAAAGATAGTCCATGTGACATTTTTTAAAATGTTGATTTCCTCTATTAACCTTAAAACTTTCATTTGACCCAGAGGCTAGGGAAATAATGTTTCTCAGTGTTTAATAAGCCTTACATTGTCATAACAGATTTATCAGTGTCTCAGGCAGGCTTGTTCTTCCAGATTAATTTGTTTGTTTCTTTGACTCTCAAAGGCCAACTCACTGGAAGACATTAATTTGGAGACTGGCTATTTCAAAGGCATAATACTGACAGGAACTGACTGTAAAGAGTAATGGTTCTGACCAGTACCACTCCAGCATCAGCTGCTTTTGACAAAGCCTGTCTTGATACCTGCTCCCACTTCTGACAAATCCTGTTTAGCCTCAGCCTACTGGAGGGCGTAAAATCTTCGTAGGCTTTTTAAAATACTTATCTGATTGTGTCAGCTTCTGAGGCAGCCCTGCTTCCATTGCCCTCTGGATGTGCTTCAGGACCAGGCTATTACAGAAGCAATCTTTTTTCAAGCAAATACAAACGATACACAGCATCCACCATGAGATACCATCTACTTTGTGGCATTCAACTTTAGGCTTTATTTAGTAATTCTTCATATTTTCTAGTTGTTTCCCCAAAGTGAAAGCTTCTTAAATACATAATTCTTACATGAATAAAACCAAATGTGCATGATGGCAGGAGAGGATCACAGCAGCCTTGTTTGTATTCTCTGGACTTAAAGCTCTTACCTTGCTGTGGTCTTTAAGCCAAGGAGGTTTCGGAGGATGTGCTGCAGCTGAAGTCATTTTGGCTGCCCCACAGAAGGCTGGACCAGGACAAGACTCCTCCCTGCATAGGACCTGCCCTGTACAGCTGCATTCGAAGCAAACCGGCCAGAGGAAAATACAGCTACATTTCCCAAACCCTGTGCCATTGCAGTAACGTGTTCATCACATCCAACACTTGATGAGTTTTCTTGCAACAGAGAGGCACTTTTTTGAGAAAAATAGCAACAGTGATGCCACAGTAATATTCCCAGGCACTGCAAATTCATGGGAGTATTTTACACCACTACTGTAGAATACTCAATGTTACAAATTTTACCATGGGAGATTTTAAACAGCAAGTGCATATCCAAGCTGACAGCACTTTATTACTTGTTACCCATTGGCACGGCTTTATTGCTTTATTTGTCATATGCTTCCATATTCTTCCTATTTTAGGAACAGCATTTTAAAATGGATATTTTCCTAAGCATACGAATTATTAAAATATATTGTGGTTTACCCTGGTTTTTTCCCACAGAAACATAGGGAAGAGATAGTGTATTTTGCATTACAGTGCTCTTGCAACAAGTTTGCTAGTGTCTGTGAAGAAAGTTTTGATGAAATTAAATAGGTGGAAAAAAATTTCATGGCGTGTGCAAATGAAACAGTCAGGAATAAACCCATTTATGCAAGACTCACGCTGAGAGCCTGATGAGCTTTGACAATTGGAATAAATTATTTTGTCTGAAAGGAGATTCCAGCCTTAAAAGACAGGACAACATTGAATCTTGCAACAGTTTTCATTTCTCAGATGAAAATAAAAACCAAACCTTTATAAAATAGATCAGGTAGTCTTGTCCATGTTGACCTCATATCTGCACACGGCCATCATGCTCTCCTTTGATATGGTCTTTCTGCCAGTTCCTGCTGCAAGAGTTCAATCAACGGGATTATTTCTTCTCTGACCAAGCAGTAGGAGGACTGCTGTTGGCTGAGTGCACATGGGCCTGGCTGGGGGCACGGCTCTGTGCACAGCCCAAGTCTGAACATCGCACGTAAGTGACGCTCCGTAGCTAAACACAATACCCCGTAAGCAGAGCCAAGTGTCCCATCCCCAGGTCTCCAGTGCAAGTTTGGCAGATTATTTCCTCTATTTTCTTACATTCCTCTGCACCAAGTGACAGAGGACAATAAGGTGGCTTTCTGTTGTGCCAAGGGCCTTTTGTTTAGATTGGATGTGGCTGGGGCAAAAAATATTATCTTGCTCTATGTTGTACAATGCCTTAAAGGCACTACTGTAATGCACACAAGTAGTAATAAAAAACATTTCAGTCATTATTTATCATAGATTCAGTGGCATAAAATAGTGATATCTCCATTTGTCTTCTCCCAGTCTTAACATTTCTGCAAGTTATCTGGCTGATTTCAAGTGCCTGATCTTCCCCCTCATCTACATTGGCTTTCCACTGTAGTTCTTTCTGATTTATTGTCAGAGGAGAATCAAATCCACTGCGTGCATGCATGCATTCTTTCCTTTAATATTTCTGACTTCTTATATCTAAAAAAGATTCTTAAAATAACCTCACAGTTCCTTACTTGGATCCAAATTCCTCAGAAGACTCTGCAGAGAAACAAAGGAAGAAGTGGTAGCTTTTAAAATGATACTTTTATCCATTTATAATTTAATATGCAGATGCATCAATATCTATATTTAATATAACGGCATTTCTAGGACTAAGCCTTCTTGAAAATGGTGTGTCAGGATTTAATAAATTACCAGTCTTTTCCCCTTCCATTATTAATATTATTTTGTTTGGCAAGTATTTGCGAAGTGCATGCATATCAAACCATGTATTTTTCCAGTTCCCTGTAAAATAAATCATCCCCTGCCATGGCACAGAGCGAGTGATGTGGGCCATGGGATATTAAATCATGACAGAATCATAGAATATGCTGAGTTGTGAGGGACCCATCTGGATCATGGAGTCCAACTCCTGGCCCTGCACAGGACACCCCAAGAGTCACACCATGAGCCTGAGAGCATTGTCCAAATGCTTCTTGAACTCTCTCAGGCTGGTGCTGTGACCACTTCCCTGGGGAGCTGTTCAGTGCCCAAACACCCTCTGGGTGAAGAAACTTTTCTTGGTATCCAACCTAAACTTCCCTGACTCAGCTTCAGGCCATTCCCTCAGTCCTGTCACTGGTCACCAGAAAGAGGAGATCAGTGCCTGCCCCTCCTCCTCCCCTCACGAGGAAGCTGTAACTGCAATGAGGTCTCCCCTCAGTCTCCTCCAGGTTGAACAGACCAAGTGACCTCAGCTGCTCCTCACACAGCTTCTCCTCCAGAGCCTTCACCATCCTCTTTGGACACTCTAATAATGTCTTCTTTATATTGTGGTGCCCTAAACTGCCCCCAGCACTTGAGGTGAGGCTGCCCCAGAGCAGAGCAGAGCGGGACAATCCCCTCCCTTGCCCGGCTGGTGATGCTGTGCCTGATGCCTTCAGGACATGTTTGGCCCTCCTGGCTGCCAGGGCACAATGACTCGGATTCAACTTGTCATGGACCAGGACCCCCAGGTCCCTTTCCGCAGCACTGCTCTACAGCATCTCATTCCCCAGTCTACACACATGGCCAGGGTTGCCCCATCCCAGGTGCAGAATCCAGCACTTGCCCTTGTTAAACTTCATATGTTTGGTGATTGTCCATCTCTCTAATTTTTTAAGGTCTCTTTGCAAGGCCTCTCTGTCCTCAAGGGAGTTAACAGCTCCTCCCAGTTTAGTGTCCTCAACAAACTTACTCAGTATTTCTTTGAGTCCTGCATCCAAGTTGTTAATTAAGATGTTCAAGAGAATGAAGCTTAGGATGGAGCCCCGGGGAACCCCACTAGTGACACGTTGCCAGTCTGATGTCACCCCCTTCACTGTAACCCTTTGTGCCTCACCCATGAGCCAGTTGCTCACCCATCACATGATCTGTTTGTCCAGCTGAGTGCTGGACATTTTGTCCAGAAGGATCCTGTGAGAGACAGTATCAAAATCTTTGCTGAAGTCCAGAAAGATTACATCGACTGGCTTCCCTTCATCAACGAGGTGGGTTACCCTGTTGTAGAGGGAAATCAGGTTTGACAAGCAAGACTTCCCCACCATGAAGCCATTCTGGCTGTGACTGATGACCGCCTTGTCCTACAGATGTTTTTCAATACTTCCCAAAATAATCTTTTCCGGGATTTTACCGGGCACTGAAGTCACATACTGGAGTAGCTCCTTCAATTACAAATTCAAAGCAAATGTTGTCACATAGAATGTAGAATAACTACTTTTCTTTAAAGAAAATGTGTGATTAGTTGGTATCCAGTATTTTATTAGCTCACCAATGCTACTAGTAATGATCAAGGGTAATTAATAGGTATATTAAGTGAATTACTAGTAAATGAATTAATAAAAGGGATACAGTAAAATATGGATATATTTCTTGGGGTTTGTTAGCTAAATCCTTGAGATGGGAAGTTCCTGTCAGGTAATACTATCTGTCATTTAAAGGATGTAATCCAAAAGCAGTGTAGATAGAATCACCTGAGGACTGGTTTATACACAGGAAGTTAAAAGTGTGTGCCACATGTCTGTCTGACTCATGGATTGCTTGCTGCTGGGTTGTCTTTCATGGTTGACATTCAAAAGGAAAAGATTGCAGGAGCCCATGAAGGGTGGTGTTTTCAATCCATTTAACTTCACTGTCATTTCATGGGATATTACTGTAATTGATTATTCATATGCATCACACAATCGTTTGTCAATAACACCAAATTGTCTGTTCATCTAATGAGGCACTGAATTGAGATGAGCTATAATTAATAAAATTATAAAATAATCAGATGATGAATGGAGAAAATTCCATTCTGAAGCATAACATTTCTACAGGCTTCTTTATGTGCAGTGCTGCAAGAAGAAAGCAAAGAAGCAATATTGCAATCTGCTATCTTGTTCAGCAGTAGGGCTTGGAGTGCTGGTGTGATCTGTGATTTTTCTTAACTGCCTCAAATAACTGAGCGCTTCTTGCTGTGAAGAAAATCTGAACTATTGCTACCATTCTAGTATGAAAACATGACTAAGAACTGGATGATTCTGGATACACATTTGGGGAAAGAAGTTTCTGATCTCTTTATGTTTCCCTAGCTTTTTCTAAAGAAAGCCTTGTGTGTTTTGTGTAAGCTCATTTCATTGCCTTTGACGTTTATTTGCTACAGCTGACCAACCTCTAAAATTAAGGTCCCATTTTGTTAGTGCCACTAAAACCACAGGGAGCCCAGCAGAATAAAGGCAAATGTTGGTGAGGGTTCTCCTGCAGAAAATGCCTTTCAGTGCTCTTATTTACATCAGATACCATCAGCAAAGGCATTTTTATGGTTTTAGTTATAGAAAGTGAATTCATTAGATCACATCAGAAGATCTGCTTAATTTAACAGAAAGGCATTAATGCTATTTTCACAGTAGCTACAGCTGGTACTGACAGGTCGAGTGCAGCCAGGATTTGGGGGAGAGGATGTATCCCTGTCATTGCCCCATATATTCCTAGCTGTGGCATAAATCATCTCTCTGTCCGTGTTTTCCTTTGTAGCTTGTTTAGACTTACGACAGTGGAGTTTCCAAGTTCAAAGTTAGGTTTTTGTTGATAACTACCATTTTTGAACTGTTCTTGAGTCCTCACCAGCTCATCTCTTTCTTTTGGAGCCCTTCATGCATTCCTTCACTCACTGTGCTGCGTATGTGTCCCCGTAGTGAAAGGAGGCTAGAAATTTAGAATTGTTCAGAACCCAGCTATGTGTGCACATCACCTCCTTGTGTACGTCTTATTAAGGGCAATGCAATTAGCAAGGAGCAAGGTCAGTCTTAAGTTGAATGGCAACTCCACAGACCATGATGATGACTAGAAGTTAATATGTATAAGATAACTTTCCATTGCAACAAAAATGAAGTTTCAGTAAAGACAAGCAAGCATCATTTAGGTTGTCTTTAATGCCACAAATTCTATAAGCAGAAACTTTTCTACGATAAGCTCATCTATTAAACCTTATATTTAATGAAATTGTGCAGTTAGAAGAATGTTATTTTCTGCCTATTTACTATGAAGTAGATGTATTTCTAGTCCAAAGCATGAAATTAAGTGCCTCATAAGAATTGTTCGGTTTTCTCTTACATTTCTGGTTTGGTTTTTTTCCCCATTGTAAAATCTTGCCATTAACACCACACTATAAAACTAATCTCTGGGAAGATATGCCAATGCAGAGGTGAAAGTAAAAATGTCTGTGCTGTGAACTAGTTCTGGGACTGAACAACTGAAGCGGTTTTTCAGAACTAAAAATAAACTTCTGTTGAGTACAACTCTGTACATTTCCATGCTAACTTGAGCCAGCTGTTTCTTGACGGAAAAAAAATTTAAAATAAAAATTATGGATGTCAAACAGGCAAATCGTGAACCCCAAAAAATTTCTGTTGTGGAAAGATCATAATAATAAGAATAGAAGAGCTGGTGTTTAAAATCACAGAAGTCCTTTTAATCTTATGTTCTATTTTTGGTGTGGTTTTTAAAAGTATAGTGTAAAATGTCTGCAAGGGGTAATTGGACAAAACAAAAACTTTCTATCTTTTGGATATTTCCTGAAGAAAGAAATTATTATCTTGTCTCATGCAATTCTATCTATTCCTACAACTTAATTTATTTTTAATGTTGGTAAATGCTTGAACTCCATAGTATAATTTCTGTAACAATTTTTCTCTTACTTATTTGTGTCATAAAATAAATTATTTTAACATTTGCTTGATGCTTTTTGTGTGATTGATACATTTTTTATTTTTCTTAAATGAGAAATGTAATAGGGACCATTTGACTGATAGGTGTTTAAGCTATTGCTCACTATAACTTAAATTTTACTCTATTTTCCCAGTGAGAGAAGCCCTGACAAAATTATGAAACTATTAAAGTGATCTAAATAAAATGCACTGCGGTAAAATAACCATTTTTTAAACCAAATTCCTATCATTAACATCTTTCTTTTTAAAAAATTAGTAAGGTTTTTTCACTTTTAAAAGCAAAATTTCAAAAAAAAAAGAATAAAAGATGCAGCTTAGCACAATGTGCTTATAAATGAACCTATGCCCTAAGGCTCAGTTACGTGTGGGCACATTAAAACCTGTTGCACTGCCAGTTCAGTGTAGCGCAGTTGTGACTGTGACCAGTGGCGTTGGGACAAGTGGAACCTGATGCCTGTGTGCCTTCTGATACTGCTGTACAGCTCAAAAGGGAAACACTCCTACGGAAGAAGAAAAATGGAGCTTTCATTTACTGCCTTGGTGATTGCAGTGGATTTTGTTCTCCTTTACTGTGGAGGGAGCAGCAAAGCAGCCTGTTACCATCATCCATCTCCCCACGCCGACAGCTGGCCAAATTGCTCCACCGAGCAGCCTGGCACTGGGCTCCGCAGCTCCAGGGGGTGGAAGGAGGGAATACACTGCCCTCTCCCCCTCCCCTGCTTTGGCCCTGACTGCCTTGGTCCCCAGCCCGAAAGCAGGATTAGCACTGGTGTTGTCATTGCAGCTTTCCTGCTTGTTTAAAAAGCTCTTGGCCTTGAAGCCCTGTGCAAAGGATATGGACAAGATCATGCTTAAACTATTCCAGACAAGGAGAGATTCACTCTTGCAATGTGGAATGTTATGAGAAGCTGTCTTCCCCAGATTAAGAAGTTTAGCTGTTAGTTCTGCTGTGGCGGAAAGCATCTTTGCAAAGCTTGTGTGAACACTGTCCTGAATCTTGTATGAGGTCATAAAGCAAATTATAGTGTTGATTAGCATGGAAAACCACTGTGAGAACTTCTACTCTCTGCAAGAGTTCAGTGTTCATGAACTAATTTTGCTTGTTGGGAAACAAAAAGAAGTCAAGTCTCTGATGCTCATCAGCTTTGCAACAGGTTCAAATTTGAAAAATATCAGCTGATTTCTCCAGGTTTCTAAGGTAAATGGAGTAGACGTATATGTTATGAATAGTTTTTTTGTATGGATGAAATATTAAACTGAGAACATGTCTTATCCATGCTGAGAATGATGATTACACAGTCCATTTCCCATGGGCTGGTATTTGTCCAGTGTCCTTGTTCAAAATACTGCTTCTGCATACTCACTACAATGACGGAATCAACTTCCTACAGTACTCACAAATTTAAGTGCAGAGGAATATGTGGCCAAGCATATACAGAGGTTTTGCTATCACTGGCACATACTAGCCTTGGATGGAGCCCTGGGGAACCCCACTAGTGACACGTTGCCAGTCTGATGTCACCCCATTCACTGTAACCCTTTGTGCCTGACCCTGTCTGTAATTATCTGTCTGTAATTTGTAGATCCAGAGTTGCTTTTCAGTATTATTGCCTGGCATTCTGAAGATGTGGGATTACAACATGGTGCCGTGAATGCTGAGGGAAAAAACACCTATTTTCAACAGAAAAAAGGTCAAAGTCACAAGTGAGAAGAAATTAGAGAGTAACACTAAACGTGTACCCCAGATATGTCAATAGAGAGCAGACTTTATAACATTCTTGTCAGCTTGTATTTGCCTTTTAACATTTTAGCGTGTTGTTTATGAATGCAGGTAAGTGAGGTGGAGAGGTGATTTGACAAGTACCGGGGATTTGACAAGTACCATACCTCAGCAGGGAACAGTCCACCAGTATACAAAATCTGATGTCTTCATCATCTCCAAAGGGCTTTTCATTCTGAATAACAAGTAATACATTTCTCACAGGCGACAGAAAAGGTGCAAGGCTAAAGAGGAATTTCAGTGATTAAGAACTGACCTGAAAAATGGGTGTAGAGTTGATACTTCAAATATAGACACTGGCATGAAAAAAGGAATAAGAACATGATGAGAATAAAAAACAACACTGGAGTCAAGGCTGGCGTTGCTTGTGGAACAGATGGAAGAGGTGGTAGATGAAAAGAGAGAGGATCAAGGCTGGCTGTTACAGTCTAAAGCTACAATCCAACACATTTGAATTAGCTGTGCTCCACAGAGGGAATGGGGAGTAAAATATGTGGGTAAAATCAAAATAACCATGGAGAAAAGGAGATTGTAATGGCAGTGCATTGGAAAACCAGATGGAAATCAGCCAAGAAAGGAGACAGCAAGAATAAGAGAAGTAGCAGGTAGTCAGGGGAAAAATTAGGTCAGGAATAAGACATGTTTCTCTTGGGTCTGAGACAAAGCAATGGAAGTTTTTTATACCACTGGAAGAAAAAGAAAGATATTGCCAGACAAGAATCAGGGATTTAGTATGCGTAGTCTAATCTGAAAGTATTCCTTTTATATTTTTCCAGAGGCTTAATAATGTAATTTACTATAATTTCAGTAGAAAAAACTGAAGTAATCTATAGCAGATTTTCCACACACATGGTTTATTTAGCATATACTTCAGTGATTTTATTGGCAAAATAAATATAAAATTTCTTGCAAATATAAAGAGCACAAGTAGCTCAAATAAGAATAGTAAATCCCAAATTGTTATAAATTTCTCATAACGGTTAGCTAAGTTGGTAACAAACTGCACTGTCACAGCTACTACAGAGCAAAGGGAAGTGAAAACTGTATGATTGTTACCAATTATTTTACATCAGTTATACCAGGAGGGTCATGATGTTGCTTTTTCCATCACCAAAATCACGTAACAGGAGGCAGCCTGAGCTATTCCTTAGAGCGTGTCCTCCCTGGGTGTGCGTGCTGTTAATGGGAACAGTACGTGTTTGCTAATAAGAACAGGAAGCAGAATGAGCATGGAAGATCAGGCAGTACTTTTTATTTTTAAAAAGACTCTTGAGATCCAGACTGAACATATGGGACTACACACTTCGAAAAAGATTTGGAACTTGGAACCTTCATTTGTATTTCCTCTTTATTTACATTTACTGGTATTTGAAAAAGTTCTGCAGATTTCAAAAATCCAAAGACAATAATCTCTATTGAAGGGAAGTATTTATTGATCAGCCATGGACTCAAAGGATTCATACGTTGGTACAGCATTTTTGCATCCTACTAAATTGGCACATTTTAAGATTTTTTTTATAATGAAGAAGATATCAAAAATAATTCTGAAAATAAACCCCAAAGATTCATAGGATAAAAGGCCAGAAGGTCCACTATAACCATTTAGTCTGAGGTCTTGCCAAGGGCCTTCTCAGAATTTAACTTTTTTCAACAAGAATTTTTAGAAAAGAGTCTGGTTTTAACTGAGCATTTTGCAGGAATTCATTACACTGCTCAGCATATGACTGCATGGTCAATGACACATCACTAAAACAGCGAAACAAAAGAGAAACTTAATTTCTAATCTGAATGTGATGAATATCTGCATTCCACACCTGAGTATTTTTCTCCATCCATCTCTTCAAATGTTTTATATTGTCGAAGTTACTTCCCTGAATCATGTGCTTCATGTCATCAAGCCAGTCCTGAACTATCTTTTTGATAATTATATTAAATGATTGCTAAATATTTCTGAGAACAAGGCAAAAATTTCCAGTTCTTTAGTCTTTTCCAAGTTTCTTTCTGCATCTCATTGAGATGTTCAACATTTAGTTGAACTGCAGCCACTGTCTCAACCAGGATTGTGCCAGGATGAATTGCAGAGGAAATGTATTCTTGATAAATTTTACTTCTGATTAGCACATATATCAGCTCTTTTTAACTTCCTCACCAACTTCTACCTTACATTCAGAATATCCATTAGACAATATTAAATTGTTAAATCAAGTATAGCCATGATTCTTTGCAGTAAGTAGCAAATCTCTCCTGGAGTTCTATGGAATCAGGATTAAGCACTTAGGCTTTTCAGGGGTCTGACATCTTATTATTCTATATCTGGTCTTCTGTCACCTGCCATTGTATTCATTATTACTGCTCTGTTATGTTCCTTTCAACAAGTGATTGATGCTTATTTTTAACAGTCTCCTTGTTGATGCTTTGTTCACATTCTGAACTAATGCATTTTTATATGAGCTCCTTTCATGGATTTAGAAGAATGCACATAAGAATATAATCTTCTGTTTTTAACAATACAATCCTTGCTTACCTCTTGCAAGATTCTTTTCCCTAGAGCAAGAAGTATTGAATGTGATTCCCAGTAATGCAGTCTGATTTTCTCGTGCACAGTGTTAATGAGTATGTCTATTCTTAGTACATGGTCATAAATTACTATCACCTATAAATTTCTTTTTTCTCCTTTGCCCGCTTGCATCTTTTTGATTAGATTGTTATAAAAAATAGAAAGTTGAAGAAGGCCTTTTTTTTTATTATCGACATTTTTCTGTATTACTAAATTCTGATTAAACTGGTTCCTTGCTGATTGACTAGCCCATGCTGTCCTTTTGTACTTACTCATATCAGTTGAAATCTTTTATTTGTCCCTGGCACACCAACAGTGGAATATGGCCACATAGTTTGACTTTTTTTTTCTACATGTTCTGACACAATGGTACAAGTTTGGAATAGTACATGCACATACCTACACATGCATACATTGAACATGATGTATACCAATGCATGCTCACAATTCCAAAATGGAAAAATATGCATTAGAAAATCAACAGCCAGGGCGGTATCAGCTGAGATTACCATGGCAGCTGTTACTAGCCCACCACAAATAGTCTGTACAGAACCCCCAGCTGTAACTGGTAATTAACTTCTTACTCAGATTGCTTTTATTTTACCTACCTGCTATGCTATATTCTGTAGGTCTTTATCTTGGAATTCATAGCAAGGGCACTGTCATGACAGAGATTGGGCTCAGGACCTTCCTCTATTAACTGTTTGGCTCGGGTAAGGTTGCTCATTTTGTAGTGCCCACTACAGTGGGATCCAAACTTAGTACAGCATATATCTGTGCTTTAGTATAAACAATAAAATAACATTTTGTTGTCTAAGCAGCTAAAACATGCATCACCACGAATTATTTTTACTGTGTCTGACAAAGGTCTTGATGCTTATGTGGAATAGCACTGTTCTCTACAACACAAAAAACCCCAAACATCCAAACCAACAAATAAAACCCCCAAAGCCTCAAATAACAGTTTAAAGATTTAAATCCTTTCCATAATGGTAAATACAGCTCATTCAAAAAGTAGGATTCTTCTAGATTTCATTTTTATGCTTTACATCACCCAAATACTTTTTATATTTTAGTTCATTATGCACCTATAATGTATATTGGCTAATATGATTTTTTGTTTTATTATAACATATTAAAATGCAGTCTTCTAATTGAGATCTTTGGTTCATTTTAACCTCATTTCTTATACATAAGGGGATGCTTTAGATCTCGCTAAAAAAAAAAGTACAATTTATCTACGCTTCTGTTAAAGATTGGCAATATTACACAGAAGTATTTATTAAAAGTAAATGTCTGTACATCTCATTGTCCAGGACTCAGTGAGGGCTACCTGAATACCCTGACAGCTTAGTCTGTTGATTGTCACAGTGATGCTGCCTGCCCCCTTTCAGAGAATTCAGCAGTAGGTTTTACCAGGCAGTGCAAAATGTGACTTCTGGGAGAGACCAGGCTGGGGGGAAGAGTGGGGAAGGGCTGTAGAAACTCTGCCATTCCAGCCAGATAAGCCCACAGGGGCTTTATGCTCAGGATGTTAAAGCTTGCTCTCTTCTTCAGGCTCATTTCATTTTGTGGGCGAGAGAGAGAAGATGAGACAAGTACCGATAGAAGCTTGTACAGAATTTCCTGGTGAAATGACTCAAATGAAGCAAAACTCATCATGAATTAGTGGTGAGCAAAGGGCTTCAAATTGCCTACTTCCTATGTGTTCAGGATATGTATTCATATTGACATCTGAATACCTGAAGCTTCAACCCCCTCCTCCTGGAAAGGAGAATTAAAACAATAATAATAAAAAAAAATAAATAAAAAAGGGGGAAAAGGAAATGCAATGCAACATCAGTATCCTTTCCTATGTGGATATTTCCCATCATTGTTAACTAAATATAAATTAATAAAAAAAATGCCAGAAAATGATCACTTAATAGCAAACTCATTGTCATGGTCACAGGAATGCCACGCTGCCTTTTCTTCTATAAAATGTGTGTGTGTGTGCGGTGCACAGCAACAGACTTCGTGCCAAACTGAGAAATGTTAAATTTAGCTTGCAGTAAATAGCATGTCTAGCTAATACAGCTGGAACCCATCTTGGAAAAAAAAAAAAAAAAAAAAATCCCCGTTATGCGTGAAATTGAAATATCAGAATAGCTTTAACTCTTCCTGCATATTAACTTGTACGGTTTGGGTAGAGCAGCTAAAACAAAAAAAANAAGTATTAAGGTTGTATGTAGGGGGGAGAACAAAAAAAAAAAAAAAAAAAAAAAAAGTGCTTTTCAGCTGTATTTGTGAGGTGGCTCCATCCTGAGGGAGGCAGGTGAAAATAAAAAAATAAAAAAATTAATTAATTAATAAATAGCCAAGCCAGCAAGCGAATAAACATTCTCCCACAAGCGAGGCCGCTGTCCGCGGTGCTGGAGGCGGGCGGGCGCGCGGAGGGGCGGGGCGCGGCGCGGAGGGG
>VZTE01000068.1:6746-21226 GCA_013397775.1 Eulacestoma nigropectus
CCCCGCAGCCCCCTGCCACGTGCTGCCTCACACCCCCGGCACACCCCCGGCACACCCCCGTGCCCAGTTTCCCCCTCGCACACCCACACAGTTCCCCCATGCCAGCCCAGGCGCACAGGGCACCGCGCCTCCCCCCCAGTGCTGCCCCTCCCCAGTGTCCCCCGCACGGGGGGCACATCCCCAGCTGTGGGGTGACCCACTCCCGGACCCCCAGCCCAGCTCCCTGCACCCGCCGCAGCGTGGGAAAGGGCCGGGGGTGGATGCGAGACCCCCCACCCTGGCATCCCTGGGGCTGAGTTCCCCCGCGGGCAGGGCGGGCAGGTCGGGGTGGCTGCCAGACCCCCCCCCTCTGCCGCCTGCCAGGCCAGAACGGGCCCCGGCGTGCCAGGGCAGGTGCCGGGGCAGGTTCCGGGGCAGGTTCTGGGGCAGGGCAGGGCGAGATGTGGCGCTTGCCTGGGGCTGATGCTCCTGCCCCGCACCCGCGGGGTGCTGAGCACCCATCCTGCCCATGCCCACTGCCCCCAGCCCCACCTTGCACCCTCTGGACACGCCAGGGGGTGAAAACAACTGAGGGACAGACCCTGTGTCCTCCCAGTCCCCTTCACCCGGGTCCATCCCCCTGCAAACCCACGGCCCTGCGGCAACCCCGGGGTGGGATGGTGGCAGCGGCCGGGGGACACAGCAGGTGACCTCATGGCCTTTGCTGGGCCCCACTGCCCGCGGGACTCGGGGAGGGATGGAGGAACGAGGGTCCCGGCAGCTCCCGCTTTGTTCCCGCTTCGCCTCCACCCGGCAGTTGCCTGGCAACTCCATCCATGCGGCTGCCAGAGAGCGGCAAAACATGTCCCCACATCCCCATCCCCGGCTGCACGGGGCCCTGTCGGCATGGCACGGCACGGCACGGCACGGCACGGCCCGGCACGTCCCTCCTCTTTTCCTCCAGCCTCCGGTGCTCAGATCCCCCACATCCCATCCAATATCCCCAAAAATTCCCACTTTGCTGAGCTCCTCCATCCCGTCCCCGCAGCATCCGGACAAGAGTTCCCGGACCTAGGTGCAAGTGGTGCTGCTGGCCAGGTTCAGTCACGCAGAGAGGGGTTTCTCCTGACAGCAGGAGGGGAAACTGAGGCACGGACAGACCCCCGCTCGCTGGTGGCAATGGGGATGCACTGGGTCACACGGGCAGGAGGCACCTGGAGCACTGTGCCATGCTGAGGGCAATGCTCCCCCTGGGAAAGGTGCCCCAGATCCTGCCCGTCCCATCCCCTCTCCCCAGCTCGGCAGGGATGGGGGCACTGCTGGCGCAGAGAGAACTATTGGCTTAATTAATTTGCTGTTATTTCTCCTAACGAGCTGGGATCTGGAGCGGGCGCTTCCCTCGGTTGGCAGCCAGCGCATTCCCCCGCCCCGGCAGTGAGCCGGGGGTGCGAAGCCTCCAGGCACCGCTCAAAACAGACCGTGTGTAGGAGGGGAAAATTACACCCCGGGAAAAATCCCTCCCCAAGCCAGCACCTTAACCCACTTCCCAGCTGCAGCGCTGGGAGAGGGGAGTCAGGCATTTGGGGAAGGGGAGAACCAAGAGAGGGGGGCAGTTCCTCCATGATGTCCCTGTGAAGGGCTGAGCCAAACCCTGGACCCTGCTCAGTCCTGATCCCGCTGCCAGGGAGGGAAACTGAGGCAGGGGCGCTGGAGAGGGATGGGGTAGCACAGCAATGGGGGCAGGAAGGTGATGTTTCCTGCTGCTGCCGCTTCTGCTGCTGCTGCTTGAAGGGGTCTGGGACCCCCACCCCACTGCCAGCAGTGAGGACAGGAACTGGGGAGACCTGAAGGGAAGGGAGGAAAAGGGGGTGGGATGCAAAGGGGGAAGCTGGGGTCCCCTCTGCCCTCAAAGCCGCCCTTTCACCACAGCACTGGCAGGTCCCACCAGCCTCCTTCCCCCGCCCAGCCTGGCTGCAGGAGGGCAGAGCTCACCGTGATGCTCCATCCACAGGATCAGGGTGTAACAGGAGTGGGGAACGTGCCCCCCACCCCTATTTGGCGTGGGCAGGTGGGCAGGGGGCTGGCAGGAGGCTGCGGCTGCCGAGGTGGAGGCAGCGCGGCACAAATGCGCGGGCGGCAGCTCCCGCGCCACCAACACAACAGTTGGTCCTTGCCCGTGAGCCGGTGAGGCTGGGGGAGAGGAGGGGGCTCACATCAGCCCCCAGAGAGAGGAGGGGGCTCCCTCCAGCCCCGCTACCGGGGCAGAGCTGGGCTGGGGATGGGTGGCAGCTGCTTCCAGGGATGTGGGGGCGAGGGCGGCTGGCGCCAGAGACAGCGGAGCCGTAATTCCAGTCCCACCGTGAGCTCCTGAGAAGGGCAGAGCTGCACTCGGGAAGAGGAGAGTGGCTCCTGGGAAGGAGAGAACGGCTCCTGGGGAGGGAGCAGCTCCTGGGACGCAACGGAGGTGATGCTGGTCCTGCTGGGGAAGCTCAGGTGGACACGGTCCCTGTGGGTCTCAGCCCCAGGAAGGACACACGAGAGCTGTCTGCTTCCTACAATGCTGTTAGGGATGTGCATCCCACAGGATAGGAATCCAAGTAACACCAAAACCCCAGCATGGGGCTGCAAGGTCCAGGATTTCGGTCGTGTGACCAGTGCGTCAATGACACACGTCAGCCTTAAGGCAGAGACACGGTGACATCTAAACCAGGAGGGGATTCTGCTTTGGGAATGTGGCTTTGGTGGCTGAAAGGAGACACAGAAGGTCACAGAGTCACGAACACCAAAGAAGGAATTTCTGCTGGAGAGCCAGGCATGGAGGAGGGATCCACACAGAGAACGAGCAGGTGGGTGCCGGGCCCCCATCCTGGCTGCAGATGGGGACGGGGCGGCCGAGCCGCCACTCGCTCGGTGACGTCCCCCTCACCCGCCGGCAGCTGGCGCGTCCCCACGGCGTCCCGGCACGTGCTCAGGAGAGCAGCAGGAATCGGCAGGAACGGGCAGGAATCAGCAGCCGGCCCTGCCAAGTTTCCTAATGCAATTTGCAAACGGCTGCGAGGAGGTGGCCAAGCCGGAGCCGGAGCGGGGCCGGAGCCGCGGGGCTGGTGGGATGCGGGAGGCAGAGCGGCAGCACTGCGGCACAGGTGAGCCAGCCAGGACCAGCGTGGCACAGCTGCGGTGACAGCCACCCCGTGGGATCAGGAATCCCAATAGGGACACGAGGCTGCCGTGGGGAAGTGAGGCGGGAGCTGGCGCAGGGCTGAGGCGCTTCCTTGTGGGGCCGGAGCCCAGCCCGGTGCGTTGGGGCGGGTTCCAACACCCTCCACAGCCCCAGCAGCAACACCCAAGTGCTGGGAGCAAACCTGGCCCTGCCGAGCTGGTTTGGGTGCTGGCTGGGCTGCTTGGGCAGCGTCGGGGTGCTGGGTGCCCACAAACCTCCCCCTCTCTCTGTGGATTTGGCAGAGGGAGGGTGGAAATGTCCCCCTGCGCTGCTGGGGATGGCAGGGACGGGGGTCACCCTGTGGATTCCCACCTGAGAGCTCAGGCACATCAGTTACCAACAGTTTGCTGGGAAAAGAATCAGGAGGAGCCCCTAAATGAAGTGGTTCCTGCCCAGGCAGCTTCCCATGGCAGCTTCCCACAGCAGCTTCCCACAGCTCCATTGCCCTTCCCCTGCTCCAAAAGTGGCAGAAATCAACTTGCTAATTGAAAAGAGAATTGAAATGAACTGGGGTAGGAGGGGGGGATGTCACTGCTGCTTACCCAAACAAATAAATACAAAATACCCAAAAGAAACAAATCAGCTTTACTGAAGGAGCTGCTTCATTCCTTAAATAAAAACAGAGACCACGATCAAGCCAGCGGAGTTTTGACATCCCAGGAGGGAGCGGGGAACGTTTAGTAACGGGGAGAAGTGGGGAGAACGTGTGGCCAAGGACCGACTCGGGGGTTGGTTCTTCGGCGGCCCCAGCACGGGGGACGAGGGGGGTGGGCAGCAGCGAGATGGATTTCGGGAAGGCACCGCTCAGGCCATGGGGGAAGTGCCCGGCCCTGAGCACGGTGCAGGTGTCTCATCCCGCTGCCTCACCTCCGTGCAGGGAAGGAGCCGTTCCAAGGAGCAGCTTCCTCCTCGCCGAGGTGCCGAGTCCGGCGCTGGGATTCCCGTGGCCGTGTCCCTACGTGTTGCTCCTCTCCTTTGATTTTTCACCTTTGCTGTCCTGGGAGGGGGAAAAGGGAAGAGCAGCAGAGGTTTAGGGCCCCCCAAACCCTCGCATGGAGGGAACAGTGCTGTGGCTGGGTGCTGCCAGCAACCCCCCACGCCTGGGTGCCAACCCCCCCGCTGCCTCTCTGGGCACAACGAGCCCCCTGTGCCAACCTCTCCTCATGGTTCCAGATTTTTCCATCACGAGGCCTTTCCAGGGCCCCTCCATCAGACAATTTGCTTCCCAGCCCTCCCCGTGTTACGGGAACCAGCACATGCCTGCCTGGGTCTGGGCTTGCTTGGCTCCCAAACCAGTGAAGAAGGTACGGAAAGGGAAACCAAAAACACACGTGGCATTCCAGCACGCTCACACACGCACAGCTCACAGCACTGGAGCAAGGAGACCATTCCCAGCACAGGGAAGCACTCGCATCCTGAAAAACCTTTAACTCTACTGCCTGAATTATCTGCTGAGTTCTCAACGTTTATCCTTCCAGAGAACTCCCTGCCTCCTAGCTCCTCCAGCCAGGGCTGGATTTTTCCCTCTCTAAATTGTCCTGTTTTCTACCCTGAGCAAATAAATAAAAAAAAAAGAGTCAACTTCACACTTACTTTTTACGTGGTTTTAGTTTTAAAGTTTTAAGTAACTCAAATTAACTGGAGCCCTGCTTACCACCTGCAACGAGAAGCTGAGGTTTGGGACAGGTCAGAGATGAGACAGTTTAAGATTTCCCCTTACAAAAGAACAGTGTTATTTTTTTGGGATGGGAGGGGGAACTGCAGCCTCACACACACCAGTGACACCACACACACACAGGGACTGACGGTGAGGGGATGGTACCTCTGGAGGGGGCGGCTTGATGGTCACAGGCTGGGACGTCCGGCGGGGCGGGGAGGGCTTGGGCTGCACCTGCTGCTGGACAGTGTTGTAGTAGGTGACCCCCCCATACACCTGGGACTGCGCCTGCAGGAGCAGCAGGATCAGAGCTCCGGGCTGGGGGGCCCTGCGAGCCCCTCCCGGCACCCACCGGGGCTGGACAGCTGCCCCCAGCCAGAGCCAAGAGGGGCTACGCCCCCCAGAGATCAGCTCCCGAGGCCCCTCGTGGGTCCCCACCCCTCCTCAAGGTTTCCCCCACTCCAGCAGGGACAGGACACAGCCTGTGCAGATGGGATTCCCTCACCCTGCAGTCCATGGAATGACTGAACTTCCCAACAGCAGCTTTTCTGCCCGGACACGGCTCCCCTGCACACCCAGCCCTGCAGCCTGGCGGGGAACTGCCCTCCAAGCGGGGTGAGGTCCTGCCTGGATCAGCTGGAGCAGTGGGAAGGGCAGGGACGGTTGGGAGCTCAGGCAATGTGCAGCTCTCCAGCCTTCCACGGCGTGTCAGCCCTGCTTCAGCCACGGCAGCATCGCCAGCACCAGGATCTGGTCTGCTCTGGTCTCATCTGCCTTTTCAAGGATCTGGTCTGATCTGGCTCCTCAGGGAATTGATCTATCTGCCTCCTCACAGGGATCATATCTGGTCTGATCCTCAGAGAGATCCAATCCAATCTGCCTCCTCAGAGATCTGGTCTGATCTGCCATCTCACAGGGACGTGATCCGATCTGCCTTCTCAGGGACCCAATCCAATCTGCCTCCTTGCTGCCCGGCAGCAGCCTTAGATACGGAATTGGGCCGTGAAGCAGGAAAATCCAGCCCCATGCTGCTCCCATCAGCCAGCTCCCAGCCCCCATCTCAACAGAACCCACTTCTCAAGCCATTCCCAAGGCATCCTTGGCTCAGCAGGGTCCTGGAGGGGCTGTTTCCCTGTTCCATAACGGAACACCTCAATTCCAGACCCCCCAGGACAGGATTTCACCCACTGCCTGCCACGCTCAGGGAGCTGCACAGCAGCCACGGGAACAATCCTTTCCAAGATGACAGCAGCCCTTCCCTGTGGAGCAGCCCAGCTGCTCCACATCCTCTCCCAGGAACACCTCACAAAGCACACCCCACACTCCACAGCATCCCATCTGCTCCTGCCCGGGAAGGAGCCGCGGCGCACCCGGCTTACCTGCGTGTTGGAATAGAGATGAGGAGGGGGCGGAGGGGGCAGAGCTCCAGGGGGGTAGGGGTAGCCAGGATTCCCGAAATTCATCACTCCAGGGGCAGAGAAGTAAGTCGGAGTGAGCAGCTGCTGCGGCGGGGGCTGGCCCGGGGGCATGGACACTGGTGGGGGGTAGAGGCCGGGGTTTGCCATGGCAGGGGGCGTCTGGTGGGGGTGTAAACCTGGAGGTGACGGGAAGCAGATGGGTGTCACCCAAGAAGTCAGAGTGTCCCGGGGTAGCAGCAGGAAGGAGCACGCTCTGCTCCAAGGTTTCCCTGCCAGCCCCACGCTGGGGAGGGACACAGAGCAGCAGAGCACAGCCCCCTCCCCAGTTCCGCATTCACCGGCACCAGACACGGCCCCAGCACAACTCCACTGCAGGGAACAATTTGTGTAGGCAAGCAGAGAACGTGTTCGACAGCTCCCAGTTCTGCTTTTTCCTGAGCTACAGGGCCAGGGAGCGAGGAACCAGCCCAGTGCCCACGGAAGGGAGCGGCCCAGCCTGGTGAGGCCCCACAGCGACTTGCAAACATCCAGCTGGGAGCTGCCAAAGGTTCAGTTCCCCCCATTCTGCACTGTCTGGAAGCTCCAGAAACACCTATTTTTTCTTTCCTTAAAACTGATACGGGTTCAGCCTCACTGCAGGAGGGAAGAGGTCTCTTGCATGGCATAGAAATAAAGGAAAATGGATTCCCCCCATGATAGAGGCTGTGGGAGACCAGAGTTCTCTGTTCCCCCGGTCCAGGGGTGTCCCACTGACTCCTCACCTGGATGAGGGAGGTGCATCTCCGGCTGCACAATCATCCCTTGGGGCGGCAGCGGGGCTGGGTTCTCACCGTGGGTGTAGATTGGTCCCTGGAATTGTACTGCAACAACACGTGACAGGCTGTGAGGAAAAGCTCCATGGAATTTCATTCCCCTGCAGCCTGGCACACACAGCCCAGCCTGCCCCAAGGGCTCCCATGGCACACAGAGGCTCCCGGGCTCGCAGATGCCACATGCTCCCTGAAGAAAAGCCTCCTACTCCCTTTAGAAAGCAGGAAAATACTCTGGGAATTTCTTCTCTAACACTTTAAATGCTGGAGGGAATTCCTAATCCATCCCCAGTCCTGTTCTCCCCATGCTCAAACGTCAAAGACCTGATTTAAAGTTCATTTTAAATCCCTGTTCTCGGGAAGAATTGGAGTGTCCTAAGACCCCTGGCATAGAGAGGGGATAACACTGAGGATAATTCCATGGATTTAAACACAACCAGGGAGGCTCCCAGCTGCCTTTTAGACACTGTATGAGGGGACACAGCGCCACTACAATAAAGGAAAGAGAAGACAAAGTCCCGACCCCGACAGGAGAGGGGGGATCCCTACTCCAGCTGCTCAGCTCCGAGCACACACGGAGCCACAGGAGCATGAGGGAAACACTCACGTGGGTCGTAGTAGTGCCCTTCCATGATGCTGATGTGCATGGGGGGCGCGGGCTCCGGCACGGGGGGTCTCTGCCGCTGCGACGAGTAGCGCTTCACACGGCCCCCTGGCACCGCCTGCGAGAGTCCAGGGGTCAGGGGGGCTGTGGGGCACCCACCCGACCCCCAAACCTCCCCTGGGTCACCCCCAAACACCCCCACAAGGGAAAGGCTGAGGCGTCAACAGCCCGTAATTACCACAACCCCCAACACAATTAGAGCCCGTCTCCCGCGCGCCGCGCAGCCGGAGTCACGCTCCGGGATCACGCGTTACCATCTCCTCCATCCGGTTAAACTGCGGCGGTGGCCCGGTTCCCACGTGCATATGGTTGGGAATACCTGAGGAGGGAACAGACTGGTTATTACTGTGGTTTGTGCTGGTTCCCAGGCCGGAGCCGCCTCGCCCCGGGAGCGTGGCTGCGGCTCAGCTCTCGCTCCCATGACACAGAACTTTCGGATTTCTATCGCCCCGGTGATGGCTTTAAATATTTTGGGACAAATTAGAGGCTGCTTTGCCACTGCACACTCATCCACGGCGCTCAGCAACGCCTAAATCCTGCTTCCAAACTAAATCCCCAGCCTGAAAGTCAGGTCCTGCTCTGAGCTCTGTGTCTGCTGAGACACGGATCTCCTCCGGCTGGATCAAGGATCCATGTGGGATCTGCAGCTGCAGTTTAAACCTCCTGCAGGGTGTAAACGCTTTCATCACAGGCTCCTTTGGATTCAAACAGCAAAGTGAATCCATGTGGATTCACAGCAAAGTGAATTTTAAACCATGGCTTAAAACCACAGTGCCAAGGTGATCACGGGTGATTCCAAGGGAGTGAAAACGGATAAAACAAACACTGGAAGTGCTCTTGGATCACTGACAGCGCAAATACAGGCAGAGGGATACAGAATGGACTGCTGGGAGCCAAATGCTTCCCAGAATTAACTCCTCCCTCCTCTGCTAGGGACAAAAAAGGGACAGCAGAGTCATCATCCTTCTCACAGCAGAACATGATCTCGTACCTGCAGCCAAGAGCTGGCCTGTGGGAAATTTGGGAAGATGCTTCATTTTTGCGCATTAAAATAACCCCAAAACAGACACTCTCAGCACTTTTGGACTCTCATCTCACTGTCACGTTTCCAGCCTGTCCAGAGGTCTGTTCACACAGGCCTCCCAGTCCCACCAGTACCAAATGACTTCTGGTTCCATGACCTCAACCTCACAGACGCTTATGAAAGCAGCAAGTCACTTCCTTCTCCTTGCTCCAGTTTTACTCCCCTCGGGAAGCATTCTAACACTTCCTAGAACAGACTCTAATTCTGCAAAGGGATAATTATACCTGGATGACCTCTCTGTGGATGCACAATTGGAACTGTCCTCAGCTGGCACCAGAGTAACTCGGTCCCATGTCCCTCCCTCCTCCCAGGCACAAAGGGATTCGCCAATCCCAGCCAGGCCTTGGCTACTGGCAACCAAATCCCAGTGCCAGGAAATGAGCTGATAAACAGGGAAAAGTTGCTTCCTGCTCCGAGCAGGACACCACAGAGCTCAGTTATTGATCCTTATCTCGTGCTCTCCTGCAGCAGGGGTTGGTCTTGCTGTGATTCACATCACAGGGAAAGGATCTCCCCTTCCATCCTTCCCAGCCTTAATTCCATTCACCTCCACTGAAATGTTTAATTTCCCCTTTTTCTCTGCTGTTGTGTCCATACTGCACTTTCTCAGCAGGAAACATCACTCTGCACCCACCCTGGGACGGGGCTCGGGCAGAGACAGCTCAGCTCCAACCAACTGCACGGATCAGGATGGCACCGGGCTGCTGGAAAACCAGGAGGCTGCTCCCACTTACCCCTCAGCTCCCGGGGTGGGATGAACTGGGACTGCCCCGGGCTCCAGTTCTGCTCCGTCAGGTTCATCTGGGTCATCTCCTGCTCAAGTCCATCCACGCTGGATTCCACCGGCGACTCCCAGTTGCTCTTGGCTGGCGGGGGGGAGCTCTCGGCTGGCGTGGGTTTCGGAATCACGGGAGCCAGCCCCTCGGAAGCGGGCACTTCCTCCGCCAGCTTCCCCGCGTCCCCAGCCTTGACTCTGGTCCTTCTTGCCCGGGAATAAGATTTCTTCTCGACTGGTCTGTCCGGCGGCGGCTGCGCAGCGTCGGCAGCCGTGGCTTGGTTTTCCAGAGCCCCCTCCTCCTTCCCAGGGCTGCCGTGGACATGTGCCACCTCCAACTCGGGGGACGTGTCCCTCGAGGGGCTCTGCTCTGCGCGCTTCCCGCGGTAGCCGCTCTCTTGCTTGGCTTGTTCCCCGTTCCGGTGCGGGACAGTTGCTTCCGAAGCCCGGTAGCCTGGCCGGGTCTCCTTGTAGCCCCCCATCCTGGGGTAGTTCCTGGCGGGGGGCATCCTGCCAGTGCTGGCGGAGCTGCGGCTGTTGAAGGAGCGTGGAGGGGCTGAGGGGCTCTTGGCACCCTGGTGCCTCGGGGGCTTGGGGGGCCTCTCATTGGACCAGTTGGGGTCTCGCTGAGGGGGGCTGCCAAACCTGGGGGAGAAAAATAGCACAATTCACTACAAAGAAACCCCTGGGTGGGAGGAATTGCTGTGCCAGGGAAGCCCTCCTCAGGATGCACACCTAGAAACCCCAGGAACAAGGCCCCAGGTGACAGGGCTTTCCCTCTTTGGAGCTCCAGACCTGGCCCTTCTCCCCATGACAATCCAGGCCCTGGGGTGACTCTGGGGCTCACCGTGGTTTGCGCATCCTCCGGGGTTTGATGTCGTCGGGGTTGTGGGCTGACCGGATGTCGTATCCGTACAGCGCGATCAGCTCCTGCCTGGTCTTGGGGGCCTGCTCGTCCTCACGGAATTTGTCGTGTTCCCAGCGCCCCTCGTCCTTCCACAGCTTCCGCTGACGACCCTTCGGCCTGGAACAGGGACACGCGGAGGAGCAAGGAGCTGTAAGGCCAAGATGCGGCAGTTTCGAGCAGTCCCACACACACAGCCCGAGCATTCCTGGGGCAGGGAATGCACAGGAGGCAGCATCCCTCCTTCCTGCTCCTCCTGCCCAGCAGCTGCTGGTGACCCACTGCTATTTGGGAAAAGCAGCTTAAAGGGTCACTGCTGCCTGGCACAAGGCTTTTTTTGTGAGTTTTTTTGTATCTGCCCTTCAAATCAAAGAGCTGAAGTGTCCTGGCAGGACAAAGAGCAGGTAACAGAAGCACAGACTTTCCCAGTGCATCCCACTGAAGCAGGGAGCCCTGCTGCCAGAGGCTGGCCTGGAAGCTGGCCTGGAAGCTGGCCTGTCTCTCCCAGAGCCCCAGGGGGACACTCACATACCTGACCTCCTCCTCCTGCGTCTGCCCTCGGAGGTCGTGCTCAAAGAAGAGCCCCTTGCGTGGGATGTACGCCGGGTTCTTCCGATCCTCATCGTCGTCCAGGTGCTTGGGAACCTTCTTGCCAACTTTCTTCTCCACAGGCTCCGTGCTCTCCTGTCAGAACCAGGGAGCTCTCACCACTGCAGCAGTCCTGCTGCCTGACCCCAGCCCGGAGCCGTGGGACACCCACCTGCCCATCCCCGCTCTGCCGCTCGCCCGTCACCGCTCCCTTGGGATCTGCCTTCTCACTCCCCTTCTCCCCTCTGGCCGCCGACTCGCAGGAATCGTTGCTGTCCTGCTTCAGCTCCACCTTGGAGCTTTCTTCCTCGCTGTAATCCTCTTCCTCTGCCTGGGAGACAGCCAGTGACTCAAACGTGCTGCATTAGCAACAGATCTGCCAGGAAATCTCCCCAAACTTGGAGTTAGATCCAGCAACAGATCCCCCAGGACTTCTCCCAAATCTGGAGTTAGATCCAGCAACAGATCCCCCAGGAATTCCCTCAGTTCTGGAGTTAGATCCCTGTTCCAGCTGTTAGACATGACTCTTACAAAGAAGAGGATAAGCTCCTAAAATTCTTCCTAGCCCTATATTTTTACAGGAAAAGCAAAGGTTAAAGCCAACCGCTCCCAAGAGAGGGAGGATCCAACAGGCTTTCTGGAATGCAGCTGGGATCAGCTGCCCCACAAAGATGAAGCATCCCACCACTCCAAAAAGGCTCCTGCAGACTGGGAAGACTGGTGATCACAGGCCCTTCCTTCCACACTGAGGGCCCGGATCCAGCCAGGGCCACGTTTCCAAATTCCCTGGAGTTCCTCAGCTGACTCACTCCGCTCAGGAGCATGACCTGGTTTCACCCCAGGAGCCTCTGGAGGCTGGAGCCGAACTAAAAATAGCTCGGGGTGATTAACCAAACCCTGCTCCATTTTCCTCTTTCAACACAGCCTTCGCACATCGGCTGCTCCCGGTGTTTACGCCGGGGAAGCCCAGGCCGGGCATTATTTTTAGGCACAGGAACAGAGTCATCCTGGCACAGCAGTGATGCAACAATCCCGCTGCCACCAGGAGCCTCCACGTGGGATTCCAGGCTGGAAGAGCTCCGGGAGCTGCCCCGTCACCCCTGCAGCCTGCCACGCTCCTTCCTTGTTAAGAGCATAGATTAATTCCCAAACTAAGATTAATTCCCAAATAAACAGCTTGGATTTCCTCTGCCTGGTGGTTTGCATGTTTTCTAGCCACTCAAGGTTTTCTGTTTTCTGTTTCCCTCAAGATTCCCGAAACAGAAACGGATTTTCCTTAGAAAGCCTTCATTATAATCCTTAGAGACCAGAACTTCTCTAAACTCCATGGAAATCTCAAACTTTAGAGTTCTGAACTAAAAATCCAGGGGAACCTGCAGCCCCCAGGCATGGGTGGGATGGGATTCCCTCAGCACCCCCCAACTCCCAAGGTGCATCCCCCCTCCGGCTGCTCCCTCAGAACACAGGGAAGCTCCTGGGATGCTCCCAACCACCACTTTGCTTTTAAATTCCAACTAATTTAAACCCAACAAGCATCCCACACTCCTCCCACGCCCTTCTCGGCCATGGCAAATCCTGTTCCCAGTGTGAGGAGCCAGGAGGGTTCTCCCTTGCATGTACTGGCCCTACACCCTCCCCAGCAGCACAGCGACACTGGTCCCAGTGCCAGGGGCTAGGACTGGGGGAAGCTGTTTCCTCAGGAGACAGAGGGGTCAGTGGAAGAGATCCAAGGACAAAAACAGGGTTTGTGCTGAAATTCCCTGAGAATCAGGACAGAGCCTGCCCTTACCTCCGAGTCCTCGGCGCTTTCGTAGTCGGAGAGCACAGCTGTGGGGAGGGAAAGGAGGTGGGGTCAGGGCAAGGCTGGATGTGGCTCCTCTCCCATGTGACCAAAGCCCTTCCAAAGGGAATTTGGATGCCAACACCATCCCAGATCAGTGCCACAACCAGCTCAGGAGGGAGCAGGGGTGAGTTTGGGGCACACTGTCCCTGCACCCCATGTTTGCCTGCTGTTACAAGTGAATATTTGGGATGGCAACAACCACAGGATTGTTGGAAAAGCTGTTTTGTCTGGTTTTTACTTTTTTTGCACACAAACAACCCTGCGCAAGAGCCATCACTCACCATCTCCTTCAATGCCATCCTCACTTTCCTGCAGAGAGAGGAGAGAGAGGGGAGTTAGAGGAGGGGAGGGTAGCAGCCAAGTACCCAGCAACATGGAATCATGGATCCATAAAACCACAGAATAACAGAATTGTATAGATTGGAAAAGACCTTTAAGATCAAGTCCCAACCTTCAGCCAGCACCAGCCCCATGTCACCAGTAAACCATGTCCCCAAAAGCCACAGCCACACTTTGTACACTTAAAGGGATGGGGATTCCACCTCTCTGGGGGCAGCCTGTGCCAGTGCCTGACCACCCCTTCCATGAAGAAACTTTCCCTAAGAACCTACTTTCTTAGTATCTGCTATCCTAATATCTTAACAGCTGCTCTTTTGTCCTAATGTCCATTTTTCCTAATATCCAGCATCCCATGATCCCAGACACGACGACGGCAAGGTCTGGCCCTGACACTACTGCAGCCACCCTTGGAAGTTCAGCTCCAGTGACCAAGAAGAAACAAATTCCAGGCTCCCAGAGCTGCTCTCCAAGGACCTTCTAGAGCAGCTACAGTGGGGGAATATTGAGAGCAAAGCACAGCCTGTCAGTGCTGGGGGTCTCCAGGGAACAGAGTGACAGCAACAGGGGAACCAGGATCCCTCCCAAGAGCCAGGGAAAGGGAAAGAGCAGGGAATAACAAAGAGAGGCCAAGCAGGACCCAGCTCAGGGAATGGACTGGACAAAGGGAACAGCTTAGAGCAGGAAAAGTGCTCAGTAAAACTGTTGCCCAGAGAAGCTGTGGCTGTCCCATCCCTGGAAGTGTCCAAGGGATGGGATCTGGATTAACCTGCGATAGTGGAAGCTGTCTCTGCCCATGGTAGGAGGTGGAAGTGGATGAGCTTTAAGGTCCCTTCCAACCCAAACCATTCCATGATTCCACGATAAAAGAAAAGATCAGCCCAACTGTACAGGAAGAACAACCCCAGAGCACAAACAACCCGAACAAAGCGACAAGATAAACCCAAAACTACCAGAGAAAACCACACTGGGAGTCAGGGGGAGCTGGAAATAACCAGCCCTGGAATCCAAAACAGGAAAGAGCTGGAAATAACCAGCATTAGAACCCAAATCAGGAGGGAATTGCACCTGGATGTGAACTGCAAGAGCAGAACTGCACAGCAAGGGGAGACAGCAGCACCCACCCACCTGCCCCTGCTGCAGGGACCCCAGGAGCAGGGACAGGACCCCAGGAGCAGGGACAGGACCCCAGGAGCAGGGACA
>VZTE01000073.1:13751-24063 GCA_013397775.1 Eulacestoma nigropectus
AATGCCCAGGGGAGCCCAGGGAATGCCCAGGGGAGCAGGGGAAGGCAGGCAGGGGCACTGGAGCAGAGCTTTCCCCATATTCCAGGCCCCCAGCAGAGCAGGTTTCCCATGCCAGGGGCCCTTCCCATCCCAGCTGGATTCCCACCCGTCAGTCCCACGGGCTCCACCTCTCCTGCCGGACTTTGGCTGGAATTTCCCGACTTTTGTGAGGGAAATTCGCTCTTTGGGAACGGAAAACAAAGAGTGGAAGCTGCTCATCCTCTGAGCAGGAGGAGCCGGGAAAAGACGGCCCAGGCAGGAGCGTTTGTGTCAGGGGTTCCTGGGGAAATCCCAGAATCCTGGAATGGTTCGGGTGGGAAGGGACCTTAAATCCCATCCCATCCATGGGCAGGGACACCTCCCACTATCCCAGGCTGCTCCAAGCCCCGTCCAACCTGGCCTTGGACACTTCCAGGGACGGGGCATCCATGGAATAACCTGTGCCGGGGCCTCCCCACCCTCCCAGCCAGGAATTCCTTCCCAATATCCCATCCATCCCTGCCCTCTGGCAGTGGGAAGCCATTCCCTGTGTCCTGTCCCTCCATCCCTTGTCCCCAGTCCCTCTCCAGCTCTCCTGGAGCCCCTTTAGGCCCTGCAAGGGGCTCTGAGCTCTCCCTGGATCCTTCCCTTCTCCAGGTGAACATTCCCAGCTCTCCCAGCCTGGCTCCAGGGAGGTTTTCCTTGGATCCAGTGATCCCTGCGCTCCTTTCCCTCTCCTGTCCATCCGGCAGTGCCAGCAACTCCGACGTTGGATTGTCGGTTTAACAATAAATGGATTTATTTTCACTGAACGCTGGCCGCACGCACGGAAGTGCTTTGGCACAGGAAAGATCCCAGAACCTTGGATTTCGTTCCTCATCTGAAAAAGAAATAATAAAAAACATTTTTCCCCTAAAAAAAAAAAAATAATTAATGGAAACGTTTTCCCCCTAAAAAAGGAGCAATGAAAACATTTTTGCCCCTTAAAAAATGAGCAGTAAAAACATTCTTGACCTTCATAAAAGAAGTCATAAAAGGATTTCTTTTGCCTTTAAAAAAGAAGCAATAAAAGCATTTTTCCCCTTAAAAAATGATAAGTAATAAACCCCTTTTTTTCTTTTAAAAAATAAGTAATAAAAGTGGTTTTTTCCTTTTGATAATAAGCCATAAAAAGAATTTTTCGTTTAGGAAATAAGCCATAAAAGGATTTTTTTTTCCTTTATAAAATAAGCCATAAAAGGAATTTTTTCCTTATAAAATAAGCCATGAAAGGAATTGTTTCCTTATAAAATAAGCCATAAAAGGAATTTTTTCCTTTAGAAAATAAGCCATAAAAGGAATTTTTTCCTTTATAAAATAAGCCATAAAAGGAATTGTTTCCTTTAGAAAATAAACCATAAAAGGAATTGTTTCCTTCTAAAATAAGCCATAAAATCGCTTTTCATTAATTAAAATATTTAATCAATGATTTCAGGGCCTCTTTCTCTTCCCAAACCCCCCCCCAAAAAATTCCTCGGGGTTTTCTCCCCTCCCTTCGGGGCGCTCAGTGGAGGGTTCAAGGATTCCCACGGAAAGGTGGGAATCCAGCATTCCCTGCATCCCTGAGGATGAGCCAGGGATTCCTCTGCATTGCAGCTCTCTCCTGTCCAGCCCTGCCCAGGGCTGGGAGCCTTCGTGGCTTCCTGGGAATGCAGGGCTGGAGAATTCCCGGGAAATCGCCGAGTATCCCTTCCCTCCTCGGGGCCGTACTCACGGGAAGGGCTTCGCTCCCACCACAATCCAAGGAAACCCCGACCCGTGGAGTCTGGCACCATTCAAGCCACCCTCAAAAACAGGGAAGGAACAGCAAAATTCCGTGGTTGAACTGTTAATCCCAATCCCACCCCTTTGGAAGGGCAGCAGGAAAATCCTTCCGTTTTCCACATGGAAGGGCTTGGAAAAATCCTGGAATGGGCTGAGCTTTGAGGTCCCTTCCGACCCAAAGCATTCCGGGATTTTGGGATGCGAGGACCACGACACCACTCCTGTGTCTGGGAGCAAAGGGATCTTGAAATTCCTGGTTTTTCCAGGGAGGGAAAAGAAAAGTTTTCGTTGGGAAAGAAATTCCCGCCAAAAAAAGCCTTGGATGAGGCGAGGTGGGGAACGGATTTTGTACAGAAACCAAAAATCCGAGATTTGCTGGAAATCAAAACTTCCAGGAAACAGCAAAAAAAAAATTTAAATATTCCCAAAAAAGTCCCTTTTAATTGCGTGCAAGAAAATTCCATGGAGCCTTTGGAAACAGCCAGGAAAGAACAATAAACCCCGAATTCAGCTGGAAAACGCTCATTAAAAATGATAATTAAGACAGAGGAATACGAAATATGGAATTTCCATCTGGAAAAAAAGGGCTGGAGCTGCTGCAGGTTTCCTTTTTTTTTTTTTTTTTTAAAGAAAAATTCCAGCAAAAAATGTGGGATCTCTTTAAAGTCAACCCGGAAAGAATAAAAATCCATTAGGAGCCGAAAGAACTGGGAATGTTCATCCCTGGCTCCAAGTGCTGGTCCAGCGGATCCCAATCCTCACGGAATTCCATGGATGGAATGGTTTCCATTTAAAAATCAACCCCCATTTGTTGGCCCAGTGTCCGTATCCAAAGGGAATTCCAGAATTTTGGGGGAAAATCTCATCTCGTTCCATCCCCAGCCACTGGACATGGGCAACAAATCCTTTATCCCTCCTTTGTTTCCATGGAAAGGGGTTGAATTATGGGATAGGGCGGGATTGGGACCAAAAAAAAAAAGAGGGCTAAAGCTGTGAGCACTATCCAGGGGAAAATTCCAGGGGGTTTTTTGGGATATCCCAATCCCACAGCAGCAAATCCCCACCCTCAGTGTTTGGCTCCCACCGCCTTTTAAAGGGATTGTATCCACGGATTTATCCGTGCCTGGAATGTTTCCGTTCCTTTTCCAGAGCTGTTTCATTGCGAGTGTCAGGGTTGGGATTTTTCCCTCTTTTCCCGTATTCCTGGTGCGTTATCCCACGGAGCAGGGAGATGTGGGGGGTTAAGGAACAGCAGCTTCCGGGACGGGGCCATTGAAATCCCATTTTCTGGAGCTTCCAGGCTCAAAATTTGGGAAAAACCTCAGGAATTTCCGCAGCTTAATGGAGCTGATCCGGCCAAAATGCACAATTCCCTGGAAAGATTTTCCTCATTGAATATATTCCGGGAATACTTCGATTCTGTGTGCTCTGCAGCAACTTTTCCCTAAAAAAAAGGGATCAGGAATCTCCCCCGACTCCCATCCTGCCTCTGGAGCGTGGATATTCCCATGGAAAACAGAGCTGGAAGCATCCAGAGGCTGCAGTCCTTGGGGAACCAGGAACGGGGGAAAGGTGGGAAAGAGTCAGGAATCCACTGTGATCCACAGGAAAAGCTTTTCCATGGGAATTTCTTAGCCTTGGAACGGGATCCAAGTGGGCCTGGAGCGAAGGGAGCATAAATTCCAGCCGGGAAGTTTTATCCCTCCCTCTGGAATCTCGGCTGAGCTTTATTAACATCCGCTTTTCCTGAGCTCTGGGTTTCATTCCCGGGTTTATTTGGCATTTCCAGGATTATGCTCCCATTCCAGAGCCCTGATTTAATTCCCTGCTTAAGGAAGAGGGGATTGAAGTTGGATTTTGGGAAGGAATTCCAGGCTGGGAGGGTGGGGAGACCCTGGCTCTGGTTATTCCATGGATGCTGCACCCCTGGAAGCATCCAAGGCCAGGCTGGATGGGTTTGGGATCCACCTGGGATAATGGGAGGTGATGTGGGAATGGAATCATGGAATGGGATGGGATTTAAGGCCCTTTCCCACTCCAACCACTCTGGAATTCTGTACAATTAAAGGATTTTCCCCCTCGCCCTCATCCCGATTTCTTTGGAATGTTTTCCACAGGGTGTGGGAAATGCCTTGATTTTGCCATATTTTAGCAAACGGGAGGGAAAACCGGATGGAATTTTGGGGGAGAGCCTCCCACGAGGTCCCAATCCCTCCTGGAATGTCTGTCCCAATTTTCCAGACCGATGCAATTTTATCCCCTGTGCTTTAAAGGTTTCCAGGATGCAGATCCCGTTCCCAGCAAGATTCCCTGATTTTAAGTATTCCTAAAATCCATCTCTGGGAGTTCTCTCATTCCAAGACACAGATCCTGCATTCCCGGGAAGATTCCCTGATTTTAACGCTCCTAAAATCCATCTGTGTGAGCCTTCTCCCATCCCAGGACACAGATCCCACATTCCCGAGGGAATTTCCTGATTTTAATGCTCCTGAAATCCCTCTGCAGGAGCCTTTTCCCATTCCCAGGACACAGAACCCTCATTCCCGAGGGAATTTCCTGATTTTAATGCTCCTGAAATCCCTCTGCAGGAGCCTATTCCCATTCCAGGACACAGATCCCGCATTCCAGGGCAGATTCCCCGATTTTAAGCGCTACTAAAATCCCTGTCCGGGATCTTCCCCGTGCGCGGCCCCTGCAGGGAGGGCCGGGAGCGGCTTTTCCCGGGATTCCAGCGTGATCCCGGCCCACCCCGATTCCTCCCGTGCCCCGTTTCCATGGATAACCCTTGGAGCGAGTGACCTCTCATTTAAATGCTCAAAACGTGTGGAAAACAGGATAGGAAAGAGCCAGGATTGCATCCGAGGAAGTTCCTGCGTTCCCTGATTTCCCCATGGAGTCACCATTATCCCCCTTTTCCCAAGACATGGAATAAACTCTGGGAGAAAAGGCAGGAGATGGGGAAATATCCCCAGCACGGACCAGTGCTCCAGAGGATTTATGGAATTCCCTGCCCAAAGAGCTGAAAATCCAACTGCTCCCAAAAAACCAGGGGGGTTTGCTGGATTTGGGAAGCAGCAGCAGCTCCTTGGGCACATCCCAGTTCCCTCCTGGAAAAGAGCCTGGAGCAGGCCCTGGAAACTCCTCCTGAGGGCCCAAAGAGCCTCTCCCATCCCATCCCGAATAATTAAAAATTCATGGATCCCACCTTTCCTTTCCCATCGCACTTCCAGGAGGAGGAATTCAGCTCCAGGATCTCCTGGGCCAGGCAGCAAAGCCAGGCCTAACTCAGAGCTCTGTTTTATCTAAGCCAGGCCCAACCCCAACCTCATTCTCCTGATTTCCCAAGGCTCTTCCCAACCCAGAACACCTGGATCTGATATCCAGGGGGTGGGAAGGGCTGATCCCTGCACCTGGATCTGGGATTTCGTTCCCAAATCCCAAAGAAAGGGACCACTCCATCCTCTTAAAATATTCAAATAAAGCCACTCCCTCATTCCTTATCCACTGAAACGGTGGATGAGCACCATTCCCTAGGAAAACTCTTCCATTCCCTAGGAAAACTCTTCCATTCCCTAGGAAAACTCTTGGATGGCACCGGCAGATTGATTTTAATGGGAATTTAATGGGAATTTAATTGGAATTTAATTGGAATTTTAATTGCCCTTTATATAAAACTCTGTCACTGCTGCTCTGCGAATGTGACCGGAGTTTCCTGCATTATCCCATGATCCCAAACGTTTGGGAAGCTCCAAACATCCGTATTGATTGGATGGCTGGTGATAACCGGGAATGCGATGGGATCAAACTGACACCGGCAGCTTTAAACCAGGCCTGCATTCCCAAGGATCCCTCCTGGAATTGCAAAGGGCACAGAGCTTCTCTGGGAATTCCAGCCCAGCCCCTCCCCACCCTCCCAGCCAGGAATTCCTTCCCAATATCCCATCCCTCCCTGCCCTCCGGCAGTGGGAAGCCATTCCCTGTGTCCCGGCATTCCCAAATCCCTCTCCAGCTCTCCTGGAGCCCCTTCAGGCCCTGGAATGTGCTGGAAGCTCTCCCTGGATCCTTCCCTTCTCCAGGAGAACATTCCCAGCTCTCCCAGCCTGGCTCCAGCCCTTGGAACATCTCCACGGCCTCTGGAGTCACTCACCAGCTCCACATCCCACCAATCCCTGGGATTGTTTCCCACCCTTTCATTCCTGCTTATCCCGCTTCGATAACGAACTGGAGCAGAGCCAAGCTGGGAATTTTTCTATCCCAGAAAGGAAGATGCCGGTGTGGGATACTGGGACATCGGCCCTGCTGGCAGTGTGGATTCCCAGCTGGATCCCGGGAGGAAAGGGATCCTGGCACAAACTTTTCCCAAATTAAAATTCCCCAAGTTCCGTGGGCACGGTCCCGCTCGGAACAGAACAGATTCCCATCACAACCCAAGAGAAAATGTAGGGAAAGTAAATACAGGGAACAATCAGAGCTGCCAGGGCTCTAAAATGTCCCTGGGGAGATTTCCGGGATTTTATCCCGCACTGGGATTCCCGGGATCATTCCCGCAGTGAGGTGTGGTGGCTGCAGGAGCTCCCTGCCGGCCTGGGATAGTGGGAGGTGTCCCCGCCCATGGAAAAAGGGGAATGGGGTGGGATTTAAGGTCCTTTCCAGCCCCAAACGATTCCGCGGTCTGTGATTCCAGCCGTGGAATTCCCGGGAATTTGAAGCCGAAGGAAGGGAGCGGAGCTCTGCAGGGCCAGCGAGTCAGGCAGGCGCTCCTGGCATTTCAGGAATGGGATTCCCGCCCCTGGAAAAGGGAAGCGGTGGGGAAGGGGCTGCCCGGAGCCCGTGCCCGTCCCGGTTCCCGGCCTCATTCCCGTGTCCCGGTGCCGGGATCCGGGATCCCGGTGTGTCCCGGTATCCCGATATATCCCGGTATCCCGGTGTGTCCCGGGATCCCGATATCCCGAGCTGTCACTAGGTGTCACTGCTCTCCCGGCAATCCCGGCCCCGCTCCGCATCCCGGGACACGGGGCCGCGTCGGGCACCGGGAGCCAGGAAACAGCACCGGGATGTGCGGGATAGGGATGGGGGAGAGGGAGCGGGATGTGCGGGACAGGGAAGAGGGAACAGGATTGGGATGTGTGGGACAGGGAGAAGGGAACGGGATTGGGATGTGTGGGACAGGGAGAAGGGAACGGGATGTGTGGGATAGTGGGGAGAGAAAGGGATTGGGATGTGTGGGATCTGGGAACAGGAGTGGGATGTGTGGGATAGGGAAGAGGGAACAGGATTGTGATGTGCGGGACAGGGAGAAGGGAACAGGATTGGGATGTGTGGGACCGGGGGGAGGGAACATTCCCACCTCCAATGATCCACAAATCCAGCGGGAAGAGGAGCGATCCCTTCCCTGAGCCCTGGCGGGCTCTGCCCCCACCTGGCACCGCCTGCCCCAAATCCCTGTTCCCAAAGCTTTTAGGGACTTTTTCCCGGGAAAGATGAAACACAATTTACTTACCAGCGCCAATCCCATTCCAGCCGGCAAATCCCAAGGATAAAAGGGGCATCCAGGGGTGCGATCCCGCCTTCATCCTGCCCTGACATTCCAGTGGGGCGGTAGGAAAACCACCCAGGGGTGCCTGCTCCGGCCAAGGCTACTCCTGGTGTTGTTCCCTTATCCCAGAAAACGGATCAAGATGGGATCTCCACGGGAAAGGGATGGTGTTTTCCATGATTTCTGAGGGGTTTGTGCATTTGGGCAGAGCCACGAGGCTGCGGCGTCCCCCTGCTAAGCCAGGCCTAACTCTGCTCAGGGCATCACGTCCCAGGAAACATTCCCAAAACACTTTCGGTTTAGGATTTGCAAAGGATAAATCCAGGGAAAACCTGAATCCCCAGGGCAGGAGCGGCTCCAGCTCTCCTGGCTCCCAGCCTCGCTCCCCAGAGCTGAAAGCACACGCGGGATTTCTCCCGCAGAATTCAGGGATGGGGTTGGTCCCGTCCTAATTCAGGGGCGGGATTTTTCCTGTCTTAATTCAGGGATGGGATTGTTCCCACAGAATTTAGGGATGGGATTTTTCCTGTCTTAATTCAGGGATGGGATTTCTCCCACAGAATTTAGGGATGGGATTGTTCCTGTCTTAATTCAGGGATGGGATTTTTCCTGTCTTAATTTAGGGATGGGATTGTTCCTCACCTGATTTAGGGATGAGATTGTTCCTGTCATAATTCAGGGATGGGATTGTTCCCACAGAATTTAGGGATGGGATTTTTCCCGTCACAATTCAGGGATTGGCTTGTTCCTGTCCTAATTCAGGGATGGGATTGTCCCACAGAATTTAGGGATGGGGTTGGTCCTGTCGTAATTTAGGGATGGGATTGTTCCTCACCTGAGTTAGGGATGAGATTGTTCCCGTCACAATTCAGGGATGGGATTGTTCTTGTCCTAATTCAGGGATGGGATTTTTCCCACAGAATTTAGGGATGGGATTGTTCCCGTCACAATTCAGGGATGGGATTGTTCCTGTCCTAATTCAGGGATGGGATTGTCCCACAGAATTTAGGGATGGGGTTGGTCCTGTCGTAATTTAGGGATGGGATTGTTCCTCACCTGAGTTAGGGATGAGATTGTTCCCGTCACAATTCAGGGATGGGATTGTTCCTGTCCTAATTCAGGGATGGGATTTTTCCCACAGAATTTAGGGATGGGATTGTTCCCATCACAATTCAGGGGTGGGATTGTTCCTGTCCTAATTCAGGGATGGGATTGTCCCACAGAATTTAGGGATGGGGTTGGTCCTGTCGTAATTTAGGGATGGGATTGTTCCTCACCTGAGTTAGGGATGAGATTGTTCCCGTCACAATTCAGGGATGGGATTGTTCTTGTCCTAATTCAGGGATGGGATTTTTCCCACAGAATTTAGGGATGGGATTGTTCCCGTCACAATTCAGGGATGGGATTGTTCCTGTCCTAATTCAGGGATGGGATTGTTCCTCACCTAAATCAGGGATGGAATTTTTCCTGCCCTAATTCAGGGATGGGAAGTATTTTCCCATGGAGCTGCCAAGAGCTGGGATTTGAAGCAGGAATCCAGGCCGGGCCGTGCCTCACGAGCCTGCTGGGAAGGGAGGACACGGCGCTCTGAACGGGAATGGGGGCACCAAAGGTGGCCCTAAAGGTGACCCCAAAGGTGACCCCAAAGGTGACTCCAAAGGTGACCCCAAAGGTGGCCCCAAAGGTGGCCCAGGGGTGCAGGGGACAGGACACGGGGACAGGCGACACCCACGATTCCATTCACCCGGAATCATGGAATGGATTCGTTGGAAAAGCCCTCCAAGGTCATCGAGCCCAGAATTCCCCCGGCACTGAGTCCCCAAGTGCCACCCCAGTGCCACCCCCAGTGCCACCCCCAGTGCCACCCTAATGGATAACCACACACGGATCCCTGGGGATGTTCGGGATGATCCCAGCCCCACACACGGATCCCTGGGGATGTTCAGGATGATCCCAGCCCCACTCGGGCAAGGACAGCACAGGGTTAAGCTCGGCCGCGGCTCCCAGCTCTGCATCCAGAGCCTCCTCCAGGAAATCTCCCAAGTCATGGCTCGGCCGGAGCTCGGGATGGTGCTGCCGATCCCCGGGAACACCGGGGAGCTGGAACGCCGGGATCCACACCCAGCCCACGGCTCCGGCTGTCGGGAGCCGCTCCAGTTATCCCGAAACCTCCCAAATCATCCACGGGAAACTCCGGGAGCAGCCCCCGGCTGGGCACTCCCCTGAGCCGAGCGGGACAAGAATTCCCAAGAATCCCCAGGCACCTGGGAAGCGTTTGGATCCCCGGGGGGCCCGGGTGCTCCCAGGGATGGGCTGTGGGGTTCAGGGGTGCGCGGCCCCGGGAGCAGCCCGGGCTCACTCCCGCTGTCACACGGGAAGGCTCCGGAGAGCTTGGAGCTGGATCTTCCATGGAAACAGAGCCGGGGGAACTTTGGGAATGGGGCCCCAAAGGGCAGCTCTGGCTCTTCCCACAGTTCCCAGGAGCGGCCCTGCCTCCCCTCGCCGCACAAACCTCGTCCCAAACGCGTTTTCCCGAAAAACCGCTTCCCAACCCCGCTCCCTGGGAACGCACAGCCCAGAGCTCGCTCCCACAAAAACCCACGAGGGAAACGCCGCTCCCACAAAATCTGATCTCCGCGAGTTGCCCTAAAAGCGCTCCCAAACCCCATTCCTGCAGAGCCGCTTCCCAAAGCTCCCTCCCTTGGGAAAGTCCGTCCCTGAAATCCGTGTGCCAAAACCCAGCACAAAACCCACGGGCAAAAATCCCACTGCCCCAATTCCCCCAAATGCCTCAATTCCCCCAAATCCCCCAACTCCCCCAAATGCCTCAATTGTCCCAAATCCCCCAATTCCCCCAAATCCCCCAACTCCCCCAAATGCCTCCATTGTCCCAAATCCCTCAATTCTCCCAAATCCCCCTCCTCATCCCCCTCCGAACTTCTCCCATCCAAACCC
>VZTE01000073.1:35517-58674 GCA_013397775.1 Eulacestoma nigropectus
AAAAGGGAAAAAAGGGGGACAAAGGAAAAAAAGGGGGAAAAAAGGAAAAAAGGAGGAAAAAGTGGGGGAAAGGAGGAAAAAGGGGGGAAAAGGAGGAAAAAAGGGGGAAAAATGGGGGGGAAAGGGGGAAAAGGGGGAAAAGGGAGGAAAAAGGGGAATCAAGGGAAACTAGATTTGCACCATAAATAAAGGAAAATAAAGGAAAATAAAGGAAAACAAGGAGTTTTGCACCTGGAATAAAGGGAAATAAAGGAAAACCAGGAGGTTTGCACTGAAAAAAAAAGGAAAATAAAGGAAAACAAGGAGTTTTGCACCTGGAATAAAGGGAAATAAAGGAAAACCAGGAGGTTTGCACTGAAAAAAAAAGGAAAATAAAGGAAAACAAGGTTTGCCCCTGAAATAAAGGGAAATAAATGGAGCTAAAGGAAAAGCGGGAGGTGTGCAGGGCTGGAGGCTTTGCTTCCATCTCATTTTAAACTGGAAAATCACCTCCTGTCATCCAGGCTCCAGCAGAGGATCAGGAACTGTCCGGGATATGAAAGGAAAATAAAGGATGGAAGATTTTATGACAGGAGAAAAATGAACAATAGCCCAAATCCATCTCCGAGGGGGAGAGGGGGCCAATCCATGCTTTTTGCTGGGTGTAATGTGATTTCTCCGGCATTTTCCGTCTGATAAGCAGGGATGAAGCGTTTGTGTCGGGAAAATTCCGTGTGCTCGGGAAAGGCTCATTTAAAGGGATGGGAAGGGAAGGAGAACGGAGATGAGATCGTGGCCTCCAGCGCTGAAAACTCCCCCGGGATAACGATCCGGAATCATCTCCTCCCGTACAAAACCCACTGAAAGCTCATTAAAAATCCCGGATCGGGATCCACAGCTCATTAGCGCATGGATGGACACGGGAATGGCCAAGGAGTTGTTCGGAAAAGCCTCCAAATCCAAGTTCCTGCCGTCCCTGAGTTCCCCCAGCTCCGGCCCGGCCTCCTCTGGGAAGGGATTGGTTCCCAAAAGAAACAGGGATGCAGCTGCCTCTTGGATTAGGGCTTCACTTTGGAATCTCTGCTGGGAAACACCTGAAATTCCCAGGAAATCCATCCCCAATCCACTTTTTCGGGACACAAAGGGACACCTGCAGCCAGGGTTAACTCTAAACTCGGGTTTAACTTTAGGAGCCTCCTCACCAGTTCTGAATTCCCATCAAAGCTGGAATTCCCTGTTTCTCCTGAAGCCCCATATCCAGCTGGAATTCAACTTCCAGGGATTCCCTGACTCCTTTTTCTAATCCCTTCTTGCTTTCCTGCCTTGCAGCAGACATGGAATGCCAAAGGAGCGAATCTTTCCCTGATCCAATCCCGTGGGATTCCCTGTCCCAGTCCCCCAGTCCGGAGAACAGGGATCTCCACTCCAGGGCAATCCCGCCTCTGGAATGTTTGCCAAAGCAGGGACACAGACCAAAGGACCAGGAAAAACATTCCCTGAGGCTCCATTCCCTGGATCCAACTGCCCCAATCCCTCCCATTCCTGGAGGGATTTCAAATCCGTGTGGATGTGGCACCTGGGGACATGGATTGGGGCAGCCTTGGAAGTGCTGGGAATGGTCGGATTCCATGACCTTGGAGGGTTTTCCCAACCCAAACAATTCCATGATCCTACCTTGTTTCCTGACTTTAAAAAGTGTATGAATCAATATTCCATAATTTTTCCTAAGATTTTGAGTCTGAGAGATTTCCTTAAGAAATATATTTGGGAAAATTAAGGATGGCCACAAATAACAGAGATCCAGTAAAAGTCGGGCATCCCAGAGTTTACTGGGACACCAGGAAAGCTGCCCTTTGGAGTTTTGCACCACATTCCAACATTTTCCCCGGCTCAGAAAGCTGCTTTTCCACAAAAACCACTGATTTCTCCACAGAATCCAGTTATTTTCCACAGTCTGCTGGATTTGGGAAAATCTTTCAAAGCTCTGGGAATTCTTTGGAGCAGCCAACTTGGACAAAAAGATTCCAAGAAAACATTTAATTAAAGGATCCTTTTAGGAGAGAGCTGAAATGGCTGGAAAATATTCGGAATACTGAGAATTCCTTAATTCTTGGTTTTCCATCACGTCCATCCATATTTTTTAATTTGGCTGTGTTTTGAGGAAGGAAAAGCAGCAGCTCCAAGGAGCTCCAGAGGGATGGGAGAAACTCTGGGATAAAGGGATATAAAATCAGGATGAGAAACTCTGGAATAAAGGGATATAAAATTATGAGGAATTTCAGCAATCCATGAAGACTGGAGGAGTTTTCCTTCTCTGATCCATTCTCCAGGAGCCACACAAAGGGAAAACTGAAATTCCAGCCCTGGATACCACAGGAGTGGTTTCCTTGGTGATTGTAACCATGGGAAGGACTCGGATTCCCTTCCCTCTGCCTGATGTCAGGGAATATTGAAGCCTCTCCACTGATCCATAAGGATTAGTTCTGAAATCCATCAGATTAATGGAAATCACTGAGTTAAAGCCACAGAAATGATGGAAAACCACAAGGAGATGGGAATGTGTCGGCAATCCCACAACCCTGAGGGATTATTCCCTTCTCTGCCCTGCCTGGATTTTCATGGAGAGACCTTTTTCCTCTGCAATTCCCTGGTGGAGCCGGTGGGGACTGGGCTCTGATCCCAGGGGACAAGGGATAGGATGACAAGGGATGGCCTCAAGCTGTGCCAGGAGAGGTTTAGGTTGGATATCGGGAAAGTTCCATCATGGAAAATGTTGTCCTGCCCAGGGCAGGGCTGGAATTCCCATCCTGGAGGGATTTAGGTGTGGATGTGGCACTTGGGGACATGGATTGGGGTGGCCTGGAAATGGTCAAACTCCATGATCTCAGAGGGATTTTCCAACCCAAACCATTCCAGGATGGGCCTGAATCCCAGGGGCTCCCTGGAAGCTCCTTGGGATCCCCAAACACCAATGAACGGAATATTTTCTATCAATTAACACAAATCCAGAATTCCCCATGGGCTCCTCCTGAATCTGGGATCAGATCCCAACCAAAAATCCATCCTTTGCATCCAGACCTTAATTCCCTTTTCCTCACCAGATCCCATTCCTTGTATTTTTTTCCAGCTCCGGAGTCTGTGGCCCCAGCAGGGAGCTCCTGCCCTGGAGGAACTGCTGGGCTTTGAGAGGTCAGCATGGAGCACTAATTCCAGCCTGGAATGCTGGTTTTATGGGGAAAGGCCCTACAGCAGCGTGGAATAGGGAAAAAAGGAGGTTTAGGGAAGCATGGAATAGGGAAAAATGGATCCATGACATCCAGCTAGGATTAAGGAATCAAAGAAGTTGTGCCTGCAGCAAACAGGATGATTTGTGGAGAAAATTCCTAATTTCCGGGAATTAGGATGTTTTCCTAAGATTTTAGTGGCCCCCAAGGTCCTGTTTAACCTCCAGGGAAAAGGAAACACTGGGAATGGAGCAGGTTTGCAGGAGAGGGCAGTGCCCTCCTGGTTGGAATGCTGAGGTGGGACAGCTCATGGCTTTCGATCCAAAGGAAAGCTCTAAAATGATTCATAAATCAGGAAAACACTGGATTTATGGAAAAAAAAACCCAAGGAAGCAGAGCCAGGACCAGCAGCTCTGCTGTTCCAGCACAGCCCTGGGTCACAGCTGCTCCAGTTTATCCCAAAAAACATGGATACATCTGCAAGTGGCACTTGGTGCTCTGGTGGTGAGGTGGGGATCCGCCACAGCTTGGATTCCACCTTGGAGAACTTTTCCGTCCTTAATAATTCTGGGAATAATGCCAAGAACTCAAGCAGACCAAAAGTCTGATATCCACCCTTATCATGTCCCTCAATCCCAAAATAATATCAAGGAACTCATTCCAAACGTTTGCCACCCTCACTGTGGGAGCAGAGAGCCTGAGGTGGCTTCTCCTGGAGGTCACCGGGGTGGATGAATTCCCTAATTTCCGTGATTATTATCATTAATGAACTTTCCCTCTCTAATTGCTGCACGGATATTGATTTTTAATTGTCTGCTCAGGCCTCGGATTGATTAAATCCCTTTGGAAAAGCAGGAAGAGCAGGGAGAGCCATTGGTCATTTCCCGCTTAACAGGGAAGCAAAACGAACCCCGAGTGTGAGGAACTGCTGGGAGCATCCCAGAGAATCCTGGAATGGTTGGGATGGGAATGGACCTTAAATCCCATCTCATCCCATGGGCAGGGACACCTCCCACTGTCCCAGGCTGCTCCAAGCCCCATCCACCCGGCCTTGGACACTTCCAGGGATGAGGAATCCACAACTTTTCTGCCTCTCCATCCCACAGTTTGCACTTCCAAAGGCTCCTCATCCCTAAATCCCTTGGCTCAGCTCTTCCAAGGCTCCTGGAACCACCTCTGGTGCCAGCCCCAGCCCCTTCCAAACGCTGCTCCTTCCCCTCCTCGGGAGCTGCTGCCAGGCAGATGCAGCCGCCCCAGGGCTCTTCCCTCATTCCTCCCGGGAATTTCACCTAATGGAAGTCTGGGATGCGGCCAAGCTCTGCTTTTCCTGCAAAAAGCAGGAATGCAAAGAGACAGAAGCAGGGCAGACATGGATGGAGCAGCGGGAGCGGCTCCTCCCTGCTTCCAACCAAACCTGCCTCCCTCACGCCACAGGCAGAGAACATTCCATGGATTACCCATCCCGAACCTGCTATTCCAATGAAAATGTCCCCGTGCTGAGAGCTGGGCCTTCGGAGAGAAATCATCCACAAAAAACATTCCATGGTGTGGGATGAACACAGTGATCCCAGTCCTGCTGATTCTGGGTGTGGTGAACATCCAGGGGAACCTGGACACCAAAAAATGGGAGGAAAACTCCAGAAAGAGGAGGAAAACTCCAAAAAGAGGAGGAAAGCTCCAAAAAGGGGAGGAAAACTCCAGAAAGGGGAGGGAAACTCCAAAAAGGGGAGGAAAATTCCAAAAAGGGGAGGAAAACTCCAGAAAAGGGAGGAAAATTCCAGAAAGGGGAGGAAAATTCCAAAAAGAGGAGAAAAACTCCCAAAAGAGGAGAAAAACTCCCAAAAGGGATGGAAAATTCCAAAAAGAGATGGAAAAACTCCAAAAAGAGGAGGAAAACTCCAAAAAGGGAAGGAAAACTCCAAAAATGGGAGGAAAATTCCAAAACCCAAACACTGGATCCCAAATCCTTGAATAAAACAATTTTTATCCCAAAAGCACATCCCCCTGAAAAGGGGGAGGTTGACTTGAACCCTGGAGCTCCTATCTCCATGAAAATAACCAGCAAAAATTCCCTGCAAATGAAACATTTCCAAAGGGATGGTTTAGCGAAAAATAAGGATTTCTCTTGGACACAAAGATTTCTCTCCCAAACAAAGATTTCCTTTCCCATCTGGGGGAGGTTGGGCTCTGCCAAAATTTCCTGGAAGAAAAGAGGGATTTGGGGAACCCCTGAATCTTCGGGTGCAGATTCCCAGCTCTACACTCCTATAAATCCCTTTTTTTCCCAACTGGAATTACTCTGTCAAGTGAGGACAGCTCAGATAGGAAAGGGATGTTCATTTTGCACGGAGTTGTAAATATTCCCATGGAAACATCCCAGCTACTCTTAGATTTGATGTTTGCAGTCAAAATGGGTCAAAATTTCCCTTCCAATGACAAATTTTCCAGCTGGGATCTCGTTTGAGCAGCTCCACTCCAGCTTTTTATGGAGCCATCCCTTTGTATCCCGATGGAAACAGATGGGAGAGAGGGAAAAATGGTGTTTCAAAGCATTTATCTCCAAGTGCTTCCAGCTGCTCTTTCCAAAAGCACTTTTAGGGAATTCCAGCCCCACTGGGAGCTCTGGGATTTCATCCCTCCAAACACAGCTCCCCTCAACAAGGATTTATTGTTGTTTCATGGAATCATGGAATGGTTTAGGCTGGAAAAGTCTTCCAGGATAATGGACAGGACACAGGGAATGGCTTCCCAGTGCCAGAGGGCAGGGATGGATGGGATATTGGGAAGGAATTCCTGGCTGGGAGGGTGGGGAGGGGTTGGGCTGGAATTCCCAGAGAAGCTGTGGCTGCCCCTGGATCCCTGGCAGTGTCCAAGGCCAGGCTGGAGCAGCCTGGGACAGTGGGAGGTGTCCCTGCCCGTGGCTGGGAGTGAAATAAATGGGATTTAAAGTCCCTTCCACCCCAAACCCTTCCATAATTCCATGGAATCTGCGTGTGTGTTGTCCAACCTGGCTCAGGAAGGTTAAACCCCTGCAGCAGAACAGATCCTGGGATTAAATCCAACTTTTGGGATCACATTTCTCCCCCCGGGACACTCCGTTAAAACCAAACCCCTCGGATGGACCCGCCGAACACAAACCCAGCAAAACCCCAAATATTCCAATGCTGGCTCCACTTCCCAAAAAGGCCAATCCCGTTATTCATTTTTAAGCCATCCAAACATTTCCCTGGGAAGAAATGCCTCAGGAATGAGCTTCTCCTGGAGTGACATCCATGGAAAACATGGAGAGTTATGGAAGGAAGTAACAGATGTCACTCAGGCTCCCCTGCTCCCATCCCTAATTAAGGTAGGAACCAATCAGCTCTCATTAACATATGGAGCTCTTCCCAACCATATTTCCTTCGGTTTAAAAATATCCCGTTCCTGCCACACAGGGAATAACGGCTCAGGGAATATTTACCTTTCAGCAATTCATTTGCATATTTCAGTTTAATTTTTTAGCGATTTGGTACAACTCGGGCGCAAAAGGAAAAGTGACGCTCCGGGAAGGGGAGCGGGAAGTGGCTGTGCAGCATTCCCAGGAAAGGGAAGCCTCTGGGAGCTGTTCCCAGGGTGGGAATGGCGCCAATAACCCATTTTTTTGGGAAATTTTCCTGTATGGCCTTGGATCAGTCGTGCCAAAACAGGGGGCTTGCCTGGCTGTTTGTATCTGAGGAAAATGGGGGGGGGGAATCCCACAGCCAGGAAAATTCCAGGGCCATTCCCAGTGTGGCAGTGGGCTGGGAGAGTGGTGGGAACTGGGAAGTCTTGGCACTGGCAGCCCTGGGTTTGGCTCAGAACAGGGATTGCTCCCAGATCAAACCGAGGAGGGATGGAATCATGGAATCCCAGAGTGGTTTGGGATGGAAGGGACCTTAAATCCCATCCAATTCCATGGGCAGGGACACCTCCCACTGCCCCAGGGTCCTCCAACCTGGCCTTGGGCACTGCCAGGGATCCAGGGGCAGCCACAGCTGCTCGGGGAAGGCCAGCCCAGCCCCTCCCCACCCTCCCAGCCAGGAATTCCTTCCCAATATCCCACCCATCCCTGCCCTCTGGCAGTGGGAAGCCATTCCCTGTGTCCTGTCCCTCCAGCCCTTGTCCCCAGTCCCTCTCCAGCTCTCCTGGAGCCCCTTCAGGCCCTGCAAGGGGCTCTGAGCTCTCCCTGGCTCCTTCCCTTCTCCAGGTGAACATTCCCAGCTCTCCCAGCCCAGCTCCAAAGCAATGACAGAACACTTTCCAACAACAATCCCGTTTCCCATTAAACATTTCATTTCCTCTTTAAAGCCTCCTTCCTTTGGAAAAGCTCGGGAAAACCTTCCCATGCCTTTTTCGTGATGCAGCAGCCGCTCCGGGAGGGAATCGCTGCCCATCGCGAGCGGCCCAGGAGGGGATGGATCGGAGGGGATGGATCGGAGGGGATGGATCGGAAGGGATGGATCCCGGGAATTCAGCGAGGCGTGGCCTGATGGCTTGTGACAAAGTGCTGCCCCGTGTCCCCATGGAACGCCGCTTCCCAGGACAATCGATGCTGGAGCGGGAGAGAACCTGGGGTTATGTAAGAGCGGCATCCAACGGCGCAGTACAGATACCCCAGATTTCCCCTGCTCCCACACCCTGACTTTGGCATGAAATAAAAGCAGAAGTTGCTCCCCCACGGAACATTTTGTGGAATTCTGGAGTCTCCCAGCAGATCCCCACGGGAGCAGCGGGACACGGCTCTTCCCAGCTGATTTTCATCCCCTGCTGCCTCGGAGTTACACGCCAAAAATCCATCCGCTCCCAATATTGCTCCAGGGCAGCTCTTTTTTCCAGGCCACTCTCCCGTCACATCCTTGCTTCTCTTGCTCGGTGGCTGATTTTATTTTAAAAAACCAAATTACCCTGCACTGACCCCTCCACCCACCCCAGTTTGTCCCAAAAAACCCCATGGAAACTGCAGGAAAATTCTGCTCCTGAGCTCCATCAGGGCTGGGATTTTTGTCCTTTCCTCAGCCGCCTCCAGAATTTGGGTTTGGGAAGGAAACTCCTCTTGGAATTATTGATAATCCCTTGAATTTATTTTATTTTTAGGCGGTCAGGTTACTCTGAATTGTCTTTATCCTTCTCATGGGCAGTCTCATCCCACCCGACACCTCCCGTTCCCTGTTCCTGCACCACATTCCCTTCCCATTCCCATTTAATGCCAGAGATGGGAATTAGCATGAGGAAAACACAATTCCTCACCTTAGATCCCAAGCCCAGCTGGAATTTGGAAGCCCACCACCACCATGCCTGTCTCCCTCCAACTCTCCACCTTTCTCCTTCCCAAAAGAAAAATGCTGGAGCTTATTTAGGATTTCAGAGCCACTCCAGCACCCCGATGGGAAAACCCAAAGGTGACCAAATTCCATGAAAATCACCCTAATTTGGGTGGGAAACGCTCCTTTTGATCCAGCTCTTGGCCATCATCACCCTCCAGTGGATTTGGGTGCTCCTTGGACCCCCAAACTGGGCATTTGTGGGAAAACAAAGCATTCCTGGCCTGAGATCCAACACATTTGAAGGCATTTAAAGGATTGGGGAGCACCCCTGGCTCTGTTACTCCTGAGTTAATCCTTTTAGTAGCGTTTGAGGTGTGGAGATTCACGAAAAGAGGCCCCAGCCTGGCAGGGAAAAGCAGAACAGACTCATCCACAACCTGGCTTGGGCTTTTTTCTCATCTTTTCCATGATTCCCCCCTTTTTTGCCCAGTGGGGTTCATCCCTCTGCTGCTCCCACGCTGCTTTTCCCGGGATGGATTCATGCCTTGAGGGGTTTTGAATTTAAAAGTCCAACTCCACAACAAAAAGCAGCAAATAAAATCAACAGCAAGCACAGCTGACTGGAAAAAAAAACCCATAAAAGAGAATTTAAAAAAAAAGACTCCAAATTCAGGAATTTTCCCGCTGCAGGGAAAACCGATCAATTCCCAAGAAAGGCTTTGTGGGCACTGCTGGAGCTTTGTCTTAAAAGGAATAAAAAATGCCACTGAGGTGGGCCAAGGTCCTTGCTTGCTCCTGATCTGAGGGAAAAATGAGGGGAAAAAAGCCATTCAACCCCAGCAGATGTAAAATCTGCACTTTTCCCGTTAAAAGCTGGGAATTGCAGCTGCCTTTGACACCCCTCTGGTCTCAGTGAAATGTCAGGGCCTCACGCTGTGCAAAACCAGCAAAAACCAGCGACAGGAATCCCGGAATGAGCTCAATTCCTGTTGATTTATTTCCACACAAACGCCGGGAATGCAGTGGGACAAAAACCGGTGACAGAAACCTTGGAAAAAGTTAAATTTATATGGATTTATTGTCACTCCTCCCACAGACAGAGCAGGCCGAGGGTTCCAGGCCCACCCCAGCCTCACTGGGGACTCCCAGGGAACAACTCCTTCCCAATATCCCACAAAATTTCCCCTCCTCCAGCTTCTTCCCACCCTGTTTTCCTGACATTCAAACCAATCTCAGCACCTCTGGAATAAATTGGATTTTCACAAAGTCTTTACCTTTACGTGGAACAACAAGGAAGGCATTGCTGAAGGAACTCCAGGAGTGGCTGCTCCCAGCTCCAGCATTCCCATAAATAAACCAGGATTTCACTTGTTTCTATTTGGAATTTGGGAGAGGTTTATCCGTGCACTCCCAGGAAGTTTCTATTTGGAATTTGGGAGAGGTTTATCCGTGCACCCCCAGGATGTTTCCCAGCTGTTGGAGATGGGGGGAAATGAATTATTCTCACTCCTAATATTCCCACTGCTCACGGATGTTTCACTCCCCATCGCTTCCCACGTATTCCCCTTTCTTTCCATCAGTATCTCCTCATTTTACTGGAATTTCTCCTCAAGGAAAATTCCTCTTTAAAGCACGACACAGTTCCCTGAATATTTCTTTAATGGCAACAATTTGGGCCTGAGCAGCAGTTTAGCAGCTGGAGAAAACAAATGGGCTTATTTTAAGCTCAGCTTTTGTGCTGCAGTTCAAGCCTAATTTCATTATCCAGTAAAGCCAAACGCTTATCACACTTGGAGAAATATTTGGATGACTTTCCCAATTTTTAGGTTGATTCCTGCCAATTTCTTTTGAAGGCTTAATTTCAATTGTCATAACAAGCAGCAATATCCAACCTGGAATTGCTCATCCAAGCTGCGGGAGGATCCCACACCAAAAGCTGCTGGAAGCATCCAGAAATCTCTGATTTTATCACAGTGCCTCCACAAGTGTTCCACTTGTCCAACAGCCCAAAAAATAACAGCAACCACCTCCATAAAACTTAAATAATAAAAGCCACGAGGTACTAGAGGGATCATTAATATTTCAATTAACTAGGAATAAAAGAATGCATGGAAGTGCTGGATTTAAATGCAAATCATTCACTCGGTTTAGGAGCAAGAGAGCACAGCAAAAAACCCCTGCACAGCTGCATTTTGGGATCTTTTTTATTTGGTCTGGATGCATTTTGTTGGAAAAATAAATGAGGGAGCTCAGACTTAAACTGTTGGGACTCGGTGTCCTCATTAAGGACTAATTGCTCCTGTTTATCTGGCCAACATTCTTCCCTAGGAGAAGCCTTCCAAAGCCCTTCCTTTCTCCTTTTAATCATCCCAGGATTTGTTGGAATAAAGGGAACAGCTTCAATTCTATTTTGGATTCATTTCCATTTAATGCCATGACTGAACCAAAATTCTCTGGGCAATGGAAGCCAAAATTCCAGGAGGAAATTTGATGCCTTTCTCCAGAAGGAAGCGGCTGTTTCCCTAAAAACAATCCCAGTTGTTAAAGCACTTCATCAAAGCACCCGATTTGGGACGAAATATTTTTGGGAAAAGAGGATTCTGGCACAAAGGGGGACCTTCAGATTCCTTGGGAACGGCCACCAGTGGGTTTGACCAGGGCAGAGTTCTAAAAACCAGGAAAATGGGACTCAGCAGACTTGGGAACAGCAGCCAGACCTGTATCCTTATCCCACCAGATCTTCCCACCAGTGGGATGCACCTCCTTTGGAAAAACACCTTCCACAGCCCTTTAACTCCAAGGAGCCGGGCTGGGAGAGCTGGGAATGTTCCCCTGGAGAAGGGAAGGAGCCAGGAAAATCTCAGAGCCCCTTGCAGGGCCTAAAGGGGCTCCAGAAGAGCTGGAGAGGGACTGGGGACAAGGGATGGAGGGCCAGGACACAGGGAATGGCTTCCCACTGCCAGAGGGCAGGGCTGGATGGGATATTGGGAAGGAATTCCTGGCTGGGATGGAATTCCCAGAGCAGCTGTGGCTGCCCCTGGATCCCTGGCAGTGTCCCAGGCCAGGTTGGAGAAGCCTGGGATAGTGGGAGGTGTCCCTGCCCATGGCAGGGGTGGAATGGGATCATCCTTAACATCTCTTCCAACCTCCAACTCCCCTGGGATTCCATTAAGTCCAACCCCACGTTTTCCTCTCTTCCCGTGGGTTTGTGGCCCAGGAAAATCCAGGCCCCAGGGCAGGAGGAGCCTCTCTCCATTCCTTGCACACAAACACTGCCCACATTCCCAACTTTCATTTCCTTAGGGGTGAGAAATTTGCCAAAATCCCAACATCCCCCTCCACCTGCAGCTCCTGGCAGCCCTCAGGCTTTTTTGGGATGAGCCTTTAACTCCATTTCCCTGCTCAGTGCCGAGCTGGAACGGGACCATACGACCCAAAAGCCCCAAATTACACTGAACTAGGGGGGGCCTGGAACTGTGGAGCCCCAAAGGTGCCGGAATGTGCCTCAATCCCACATTTCCCCCCCATTCCTGCTTCACTGTATCCCAGCTCTGGGGCTTTGTATGGAAAAGGGATTTGTCCAGCTCTTATTCTCCACGGCCTTGTTGGACAGAGGGTCACAGAGCTCCCCAGCCTGGGGTGCCTCACAAACGCTCATAAAACACAATAAACCCTGGAAAATGCTTTCCCTGCCTCCCAGCCCTCGGCACTAATCAGATTTCAGGGATAAGATCCAGCCTGGCTTTACGAGGAGAAAGGGCATTAAACCAGGACTAAAATAGGAACCACAGCACCCCCTGTTAGTCCAGGTTTATGCAGAGAAAGGATTGGGATGTGCTTTAAAAAACACCTCAGCTACCTTCCCTCCCAGTCGAATTCTGCAATCCAGGGCAAATCCGGGATCAGCAGCAGGAGGTTGCCCGGGCACCCTGACAGGTGAAGCGTCTGCCCACAAAAACCTGCTCAGACCTGGCAGCATTCCCAGAGGCTGGAATAACTCCTTTGAAAATCGTCAGTCGAGGCACAAAGGGCAGACAGAGGGAGGAGGGGGAGATGATAACAGGAAAAATTGGCTTTATTGAAGCCGTCTGTGCTGAAGAGGAAACGACACCACGAGGGCTTCCAAGCACAATGTCCTTGAACAGACATTCCATGTCTTCCAGCCAGAGCAGCAGGAAAAGCCAGACCAATGGAGCTGTTATGAAAGATCATGGGAAGGGCACAAATGTTGTCCCAGAGAAGCTGTGGCTGCCCCTGGATCCCTGGGAGTGTCCCAGGCCAGGTTGGAGCACCTTGGGATAGTGGGAGGTGTTCCTGCCCATGGCAGGGGTGGGGTGGGATCATCCTTAACGTCTCTTCCAACCCCAGCTCTCCTGGGATTCCATGAACTCCAAACCCACGTTTTCCTCTCTTCCCGTGGGTTTGTGGCCCAGGAAAATCCAGGCCCCAGGGCAGGAGGAGCCTCTCTCCATTCCTTGCACACAAACACTGCCCACGTTCCCAACTTTCACCTCAGGGCAGGGGTGGCACTGGATGGGATTTAAAGATTCTGGGATCGACAAAAGCTCCATGTCCAGACCAGACCCCACCAGTCTGACCAGTCCAACTCAAGTCCTGAACGGGCCTTTTACCCAAACCAGCCCAACCCTGGGTGATTTTTGGGTGTTGCTGTGAGGCCAGAGGTTCCCTGTCCCGCCTCATTTCCCACCTCAAGGAACTGAATTTCCACCGTGAATTCCCACTCCCAGCAAAACCAAACCCGCAGTCAAGCCAGAGGCATTTTCCCAGAGACCTGCAGAGCTCAAAAAGAGATTTATTTCAGATAAATCCACTTTTCCTTCCCAGCTCTCTAAAATGAGGCTTAGGCAGAGCAAGCACGGCTTGGATTTGAAATGAATTTTCCTCCCCACGTTCTGGAATAGGAGCCTGGGAATAAAAGCAGCAGCAGGACAGGCAGAGCTGCACTCTCACTGCACTCCCAGGATCTGATTTATTGTGCAGCTTTAGCACTCCCATGGCTGGGAAAACAGAGCAAAACGTGTAAATACAACTTCACATCCCCGAGCAGCAGCAGCCCCGAGCGCGCCGTGAGAGCTGCAGGTCCCTCAGCAACTGCACCCCTGGGAGAGGCCTGGAGATGGAGATTTATCCCTGCCACTCCAGAATTTACATCCTGGGAGCAGAAAAGGCAGGACTGGAGATGCTGTGATAAAGCAGCTTTTTGTCCTGACTGCTTCGTTGCCTTGAGGAGGGAACAGAGGCACAGAACTGGGCTCGTTTTTGGGATTTTAATTTAACTTTTTCTTGCTAAAAAAAATGGATTTCAAATCACTCCGTGCACCTACGAACCTTCCTTTCCCTTCCTGGAGTGATTTGCCTTTTAATGGCATTCCCAAACGTTCCCCTCGTGGAATGTTCGCCCTGTCCCCTATAAATGGTGAGGTGATCCTTGAGCTCTTCAGAGCCAACAGATCACCAAGGAACAGCAGAGCCAGCAGCAAAATGTTGCTCAAACTCCTCCTGGTGCTTCTGCTGAACACTCATTTCCCAGATTTTCAGCAATTCTGGGCAGCCAAACACCCATTTAAACCCAAACTCAAGCCTGGTTTGACTCCTCTGAGCACCTTCAAAGCCAGAAATCCCCATCCCACATCCTTCAGGGATTTTTTCCTCCCTGTCCAAACTCCCTCAACCCTTCCAAACCGCTTGGCATCACCTCAGGGAATATTTAACAATAATTATTTGACTTCTAGAACTCAGGGAAGTGATTTTGCCTCAAGGGTGTTCCAGGCTCTCCAGGCAGCCAGGAGAAACCTCAACCGTGGTGGAGAAAACAGGGAAAAGGGAGTTCAAATCCTCCAGGGACAAGGAATAAAACTCCATGGCATGACAGCAACCAGGAATAGGAACAAAGGAATTCCGTGGCATCACAGCAACCAGGAAAAGGAACAAAGGAATTCCATGGCATGACAGCAACCAGGAAAAGGAACAAAGGAATTCCGTGGCATCACAGCAACCAGGAAAAGGAACAAAGGAATTCCATGGCATGACAGCAACCAGGGACAAGGAATAAAGGAATTCCGTGGCATCCAGTGTAAAATCATCGAGGTTGGAAAAGGCCTCCAAGATCGAGCCCAGCCATTCCCAGCCCTGCCCCACATCCCCCAGTGCCACATCCCCACAGCTTGGAAATCCCTCTAAGGGTGGGGATTCCACCCTGTGCCAGGCCTGGCCAGCCCTTTCTGGGAATAAAGCATTCCCAGATGGCAGGAGAAGGCAGGAGGGAGGCAGGGATCGATCTCCAGCCCGGAGCTGGGACAGCTTTGCGGGCAGCACCAATTAATCCACGCGCAGCCTCTCGTCGAGGTGCTCAGACATCCCCACAAAAACCAGGAGCTGAGGAGGCAGCTTCATCCCAGGATAATAATTCCAGGAGGGAGCAGAGCTGCCTTTCGGACACAAATCTGAGCTGGCAAATGATGGTTTGAAAGCCGGGCTGGCTGCTGGCAGGAGGGGCTGTGCAGCTGCTCCGGGCCTTCAGCTGTTCCTTGCTTTCCTGTCATTCCCAAGCTTTTAAACGTCTCCCTGGCACTGTTCCCTTCATCTTTAACCTCTGGGAGACACTCCCTGCGTTTCCTGGCAGAGCTGCTGACAGCCAGGATGGGTTTAAACCTTCAGGGAAAGGCAGAAATGTTCTCCCAGAGCAGTGGGGGCTGCCCCATGCGTGGGACACTGATCCCAAATCCCCCTCCACAGGCATCGCTGGGAGCCCAGCACTCCCTGCTTCATCCAAGCCCAAATATTTCATTTTTCCAGGGGATTCAGGAGGACCAGATCCAGCAGGATCCTCTGGGAGGGAAGAGGAGGCTGAGCTTTCAGGATAAACAGCCCCAGAGCCCAGGAGCAGCTGGAAGAGCTGATCCAGGGAAGCTGCCCCAAGCCTCCCTTCATGTCCTCAGATACTTGGGAATAAAACCCAGGATTAGGAGCAGAAAAATGGGAGTGAAATGATTCTGATCATTGATTCCACCCCTACCATGGGCAGGGACACCTTCCACTATCCCAGGGTGCTCCAACCTGGCCTGGGACACTTCCAGGGATCCAGGGGCAGCCGCAGCTTCTCTGGGAATCTGTGCCAGGGCCTCCCCTCCCTCAGTGGAAAAACCTTTCCTTACATTTCAACTTTCTTATCTGTAAAAAGATTCCATTCCAGAACATTAATTGGCTTAATGATCCTTCTTATCTCAGCCAAACACACATTTAATTACGGAACCAAGGATCCATAAACCTACCAGCACTCCCAGTGTTTTATTTAGGATTCCTTCTAATTAGAGAGAGAGATGGGGGAGTTGTTGATCCCAGAATCCTGGAATGGTTGGGACATTAAAGCTCAACATTCACCAGCTCCTGCCACGGGACACCTCCCACCATCCCAGGCTGCTCCAAGCCCCAGTGTCCAACCTGGCCTTGGGCACTGCCAGGGATCCAGGGGCAGCCACAGCTTCTCTGGGAATTCCATCCCAGCCAGGAATTCCTTCCCAATATCCCACCCATCCCCACCCTCTGGCAGTGGGAAGCCATTCCCTGTGTCCTGTCCCTCCATCCCTTGTCCCCAGTCCCTCTGCAGCTCTCCTGGAGCCCCTTTAGGCCCTGCAAGGCGCTCTGAGCTCCCCCTGGACCCTTCCCTTCTCCCATCCCCTTCCAGCTGGATCCTGGCTCATCCAGCCCATCCCTGCCCCGTTGGGATCCATCCCTGTGAGACCCTCTGGCTCCCATCTCTCCGGGAAAGCAGCACCAATCTCTACGGAATCGGGAATGTTCCAGCCCTCACACCCCCACACTGAGCTGCTCCGCGTGCCGGGGGATTATGGGGAATATTCCACTGCTCTCCCACTCCCAATGAAAAACCCATGGCTCATTCCTGGTATTTGTTTTTCATCTCCTGTTTTGGCATAAGATAAATTCCACCTCGGACTCATCTCAAAGCTCTGCATCTTCAGGGCAGCGCGGGAGATCCATTTGTTTTCCTGGGAAAAACACCCCGAAACTGCTGAAGAATCCAATTAACTTGGGAAAATTCCTGTCACTGGAGATGATGGAAGTGGAAAGATGGGAATAAATGCAGCTGGAGAGACAGAGGCTTCTCCGAGTGCACGGAGCACAAAATCCATCACCTTTAATGCAAACCTGGTGCCTGGAATTCTCCAGAGTGCTTTCTCTGCTCCCCCCCAATCCCATAAAATGCTCCCTGGCCGGACCCACATCCAGGTGGGATTTTCCAGCAGGGATTTCCCAGCAGGGACACTCTGGCCTCATGTTTTTATATCAAATAGAAATCCCAATAAAATCCCATCCCAGCCAGAATTCCTAGGGCAGCTCTGCTCCCACATCCCAACACGCTGCTCCTCTCGCTGTTCGCTTGTTCCTTGGATTCAAATCCTGTTTTATCGCTCCCAAAAAGTGCCAGATGGATTCCTGGGAAGCTGCAGGAGCAGCTTGGAGCAGGACCAGGCAGCGGGAATTGCAGAATTCCCATTCCCTCCAGGTTTTTCGCAGAGGAAGCTGCACTCAGGAAACCTGGGAACGATCCTTTGTATCCATGGTCCATTTATCCCTGGGAATTTCCAGGTGCCAAAATTCCAGCAGACACCAAGGATGGTTCAATTAAGTCCAATTCATTCCCAATTCCTGTAATAATCCAGGTTTTGTGCAATGCCAGGAGGGTAAAAGCAACAATTTCTCATCAATAACAACTTTCTTCCAGACTTTACCTCCAGGATTCCAGGGAAACCCTAAAGAAATCATCCCAAATTACTCAAACTTGAAAGTCATGGAATATCCTGAGCTGGAAGGATCCCACAGGATCATTTTTCCAACTGCTGGCCCCGCACAGACACCCCAACAATCCCACCCTGTGCCTGCGAGCGTTGTCCAAACATTCCTGGCACTCCAGCAGGAAAAATCCAGCAGGATTTTGTTGGCCCACAAAATTCAGCCTCAAATCCAAAGGACACCGGGCAGAGCCTAAATTTTGGGATTAATTTATGCAGGGATCAACTCAATTCCCAAGATTTTTACTCCATCCTGGGAGTTTTTGTTGGGAGAGGAGGAACCTCATTCCCTCACCTGCATCCAGGGGTTCATTGGGTGCTTCCCAGGGCTCCTCAAAGAGAGGGGAAAACACATCCAAGAGGGAAACAGCAGGAATATTGGGAAAAGGCCACTGACCATCAAAAATCCCAATATTGATTCAATTATCAATATCCAAGAGCTCCCACTGCTTCTTCCCCACCCAATTCCCAAGTTCTGAGCACAAATTCCCTGAGCAGACACCTCCACCTACATTTTTCCAGCTTCTGAGCAGGGTTTAGAGGGAAAAATCTTCTGGGAATATCCCGATTTCAGCTCATCTGGGAGCCTGGGCTGACTTCCTTGTGCTCATTAAAGTAAAAAATCTCCAAATGAGAGCTGCTGGCTCCCCGCTGAGGGGCTGGATTCAGATCCGCATCCCTCACTCCTGGAAAATTGACACCACCGGGGCTCCGAGCATCCATCCCAAATTATCCCGTGCATCATTTTCCGCCTTCTGGGAAAGAAAAAGATGGGGGAAAAAGAGGAAAACAAGCGGCAGCTCGGCAGTTATTTCTTGGTTTTGCTCGTTTCACCCTTGCCCCCTGCTGTGGGATATTTTATGCTCCATTTCTTCCACTCCGACTTTTTCCAGGTGGGAAAACAAAAGGCTTTTTTTTTTTTTTTTCCAGGAGCAGGAGGTGTTTGGGCTTTGTGCGGAGCGAGGGGCACCTCTGGAATGGGAAGAGTGGGAGCGGGAATGGGGCACGAGGAGCTGTAGGATCCCTCCCTTCATTTCACCCTAAACCGGGGATCGGCTGCTCCAGGATTTCAGGAGCACAGCGTGGAAAAAGGATGGGACTCGTTGGATCAGGCTCCGGTGGGAACGTGACATTCCAAAGCAGGGATTGTAACAGACGTGACCAGCCCAGGATCCCCCTGCAGCCCTGGATTCACTCCCCGTTTTTGTGGGAGCAAGGATTTCTCCCGCTGTTCCACGGAACAAAGCTCCAGAGCTGCCCTGACTTCCCTTCACTCCCAGTGATGGATTTGATGCCTGAAGCCCAATTTTCTCCTTTTTTTTTTTGGCCTCCTCCCAAGCCAAACCCCAGCCCTGCTGCCACTTCCCTCATCACCTCCCAGGAATTATTGCAGCGGCTGCAAATATCCCGGGATGCGGCCACAGCTCCTTAAAACCTCCCATCCATCGTTCTGAGAGGAAAACGAACGGTTCCCCCCAGCTCCAGCCGATCCTGGCTCCAATATTCCGGAGCATCTTTTATTTAACAGCAGCAGCCAAGCTGCCCCTGCTGAGAGCAGAGGCTTGGGGGGAATCCGTGGGATAGCAAAGCCATTCCTGCTCTTCCCATTAAAGCTGTTCCCTCCAGGATATCCCACAGCATGGGGAAGGAGGCTCGGGATGTTTGGGCAGAGCAGAGGAGCTGGTGCTGCTCGGCCACTCAGGCAAATCCCAAATGGATTTCATCCCAGCCAGGACAGCTTTGTCTCTCCCCATTCCTGTGGTAGGAAACGTTTGGACATCTCCCTCTGGGGATGAATTTTGAGGAAGGAAAGACAATTTCCATGCCTAAATTCCTGCAGCTTTTCCAGCTCCTGGCTCCTGCAGGATGCAGCAGAGGAGGTGAACAAGAAAAACCCTTTTAATGCCTTTTCATTGACCTGAGGCTCAAAGCAGCCACAATCCTTCTGCTCGCACCTGGATCCCGGAATATTTTAGCTATTCCTGCCTAAACAACCCCATTCCCAGTGGGCAGGGTTAAGGATTTGCCTGGGATTTTCTGGGATAACCCCAGAGCCTCATTTTACCTCTCTGGGCTCCTGCAATCGCAGTTTTCCTGGCTAAACAGAAGGAAAAGTGCCCACTCCAGCTCTGGCGCTCCAAGCAGAGCCCACTGCAAAGAGGGAATCCCAAACCCTTCATTTTCATAGGACCAAGGTTGGAAAAGACCCCAAGATCCCCAAATCCAACCCTGAACCAAACCCCACCTCTCACCCAAACCATTTAGGCTCAGAATTAGCCCAGGAAAAGGCTCTGGGCCCCTAAAACTCACAGTGATTTTAATTAGGAGCTAATTAAGGGTGTGAGTGACAGTGCAGATGGGATTCAATGGAGCTGAACCTTTGGAATTCAAACCTCCCAACAATTCAGCTCCCAGCAGGTGGGAGATAAGGCTGGGAATCAAAGCCGGTGAAGGCAGAGGCAGCAGGGAGAGAAATGACAACTTGGGACAGCTCAGGCAGCCTGGAATTTTTAGGGATTTGACACAGCCGGGTTTTATGGAAGAGGACTCACCCTCAGGAATGGATAGTTTTTAACTCTCTCTTCGATTTTGCACAATTCCTTCATTTTTGCCGTGTTCCAGGGCTAAACAAAACCTCCTTCACCACCCTCCTGCTTCCCCTGGGACCGCCAGGGACATCTGGAGAGGAGATTTAGGAATAACCCCGTTCCCAGCCCTCCTCCCATTGTCCTGGGCCTGGCATTCCCCCCACGGATTTTGCCTTTTGTGCCCCCTCTCCCCCTTTGCTGAGGCAACCTCAGTGCTCAGCCAAATCCAGGGATTTTTGGCACTGGGGGAGCAGCTTTGGGAGGGTCAAAGTGTCCATTTGGCTGAGCCACCAACAGCAAATCATCCTCGAATTTCATCCCCTCCATCCATCTTCGTTCCCACATGGAAGAAAAGACTTTAAAATCCAGGAAATCACTGGAATCTCCTCCCTGACCTTCAGCCAGATCCATGTTTTCCTGTTCCCTGTGAGCACAAACCACCCACAGACCCTTTCCCACCCCTTTCTGCTCGCACTCCCTCTCTTCCATCCCTGGTTTTTGAAGTGGGGATGCTTTGTGTTCCAGGCAGAGGAAGGGTAAATGTCAGAGATTCATTGTTATGGGAGATCATGGGAAAAAAATAACACCCAGGAAGCAGGATGGGATATTTTCAGGAATGCAGGAAAACATTTAGAGAAGGATCCAAGGAGAGCTCAGAGCCCCTTCCAGGACCTAAAGGGGCTCCAGGAGAGCTGCAGAGGGACTGGGGACAAGGGATGGAGGGACAGGACACAGGGAATGGCTTCCCACTACCAGAGGGCAGGGATGGATGGGATATTGGGAAGGAATTCCTGGCTGGGATAGAATTCCCAGAGAAGCTGTGGCTGCCCCTGGATCCCTGGCAGTGCCCAAGGCCAGGCTGGACAGGGCTTGGAGCAGCCTGGGATGGTGGGAGGTGTCCCTGGGGGTGGAATGGGATGGGCTTTAAGATCCCTTCCCACCCAAACCAGTCTGGAATTTTACCAAATCCTGGATTGATCCAGCAGAGTAAATCCAGGGCACTCACAGAATCAGGATTCGCTCAATCAGCCCCTAATAAAAGCTGGAAAATCCCGGTGATTTGGCCACGCCGTTATTTACCAACATCCCCGCACCCTGGCAGCGCACTCGGCCATCAATTCCCGATCCCCCGTGACACCTTTATGATTTTCCCAAAAATCACTTTATAGCTCCCAGTGAACTCTTCCATGAGGACACCCCCGCCTGGAGCAGTGAGGAATTCACTCCCAGGTTTATCTTTTGGAACATCAGAGGTTGTTTTCCACCTCTGCAAGGGAACAGTTTGTGAGGGGAGGCAAAAAGGGAAATTCCGCTGTGTGATAACGGCACAGGAACTCTGCATGGAGAGATCCATCCCTGGTGGCTTTCATCTGCGTTCCCAATTAATCCTGCCTCGTTATCAGCCACTTAATTACCAGGCATCAATCTTTAAATTACTGCAAGGAGGGGAAAAATTCCTACGTGGCAAGCGCGGAGCACCTCGTAAATGCTGTGGGAGGTTTGATGGAAAACAATTCAAATTCACGTGAAACCTCTAAAGACAGCCCAAATCCTCATGCTCAGACTCCAGTATTTCCCAAATAATATCCCATTAGTGTGGAAATAAATGGAATAATCTGGGCATGTCCCAAAGATTTGGGTACTAACAGATATTTCCCTCACAAAAACCCCCAAAACAAAACATTTCTTGGCGGCTTCTTCCCATCCCGCTTTCCTCACAGCTCCCTTCCAACCCAGTCCATGTTCCCAGCTGATAATTTTCCAATAAATATCCAATAAATGCCATCACTTCCCAGCCTGCCAAAGGCAGAGCAAGTCACCAAATTCTGACTGAATTGATCAAAAGGGCAACAACAGCCTCAAATTGCAATTCCCACCCTCACCGGGGAATTCAAAACTGCTCCCAGAGCTTGATGGACAGAGGTGAACTCAGAAACACAAAAAAGGGAAACCCAGGATAGAATTATTTGGGAAAAGAGGAGGTAATAATGGAATAATCTGAGCATATCCCAAAGATTTGAGTGCTAACAGACATTTCCCTCACAAAAACCCCATTGATGGCTTCTTCCCAGCCTGCTTGCCTCACATCTCACTTCCAATCCAGTGCATGTTCCAAGCTGATAATTTTCCAATAAATATCCAATAAATATCCATAAATATTGTCACTTCCAAGCCCCTTCAAAGGCAGAGCCAAACCTTTACCTTTGCTGGTCTTGAAGGTTGAATTCAGCAGGAACATCCCAACCCATCCTTTCCACATCCCACAGCATCATAAACCCCCCCCCATCCAACCTCATTTATACCCAGGGAGTTACTACCAGGTGTAGCTGCTCATCCCCCCAACCTTTTCCCTAAAAAGCTGCACCTGGGAGGGGGATTTTGGGAAGGAATTGTTCCCAGTGAGGGTGGGGAGGGTCTGGGGCAGAATTCCCAGAGAAGCTGTGGCTGTCTCATCCCTGAAAATGTCCAAGGTCAAGTTGGAGCACTCTGGGATAGTGGGAGGTGTCCCGATGGGATGGGGATGGGATTTAAAGTCCAACCCCCAAATAATTTGGGGATTCTGTGAAAACCATGCCTGTGTTCCCTCACCAAAGTGTGAGCCTAAAAATTCCCTTTCCCCGCTTCCCTCAGGGATCAGCACTTCCCTCCTCCAGCCATGGAAAACCCAGTCCTGCGTCTCTCCCTTCCCAAAGGATCATCCCCATTTTATCCATTTTTCATCCCAAAGTGCAAAATCCCAACCCCAAATCCCGAGATGCCAATCCCAATCCCCGTGGTGTTGGAGCAGCGATTGCTCATTAGCAGCCCCTGTTCATTAAGGGCTGATTAGAGACAGGAAGATCAAAGCTGCGGCTGCTCCTGGAATGGATCCGGGATAAATGTCAATGTTTGCTCTCTGCAGGGTGGGCAAACAGAACGTTTGATCTGTGCCACTCGTTCCAGAGCCACGGGAATCTCTGGGAAAGCAGCTCCGGGATGCGCCGCTGCTGGGAATGAGGCTCCAGTGCATTAAAAATTGAAGGATGGGGCTTCATTAAAGCACAGTTGTTGTTTTTTTTAATTAATTTTTATTTTAATGTTATTTATTTTAATTATTTTTATTGTATTTATTTGAGGATTTTAAGTATATGTATTCTTTTATTATATTTATTTTAGTATTTTTATTATATTTATTTTTACTATTTTTTTCTATTTATTTTTACTGTTTTTATTCTATTTATTTTAATATTTTTATTATTTTAATTTTTATTCT
>VZTE01000078.1:0-21787 GCA_013397775.1 Eulacestoma nigropectus
CCTAATTTCATATATGACATTATAGTAATTGCTTCTTTTACCTGTGTTGTACAATATTACCAAATGAAGCAAATTTCTCCTCCTCAAGCCTCAGGCCCTGGATGTTCTGGAGAGGGTTGTTCTGCATTTTATGGGTCTGGACTACCTGTGATGCGGATAATGTCACCTAAGTCTTGCTTCACTGAAATCACCCCAGTGAAAGTTTTCAAGGTCCAGAGACAGGGTAGCTTGAGATAAAAGTGTCATGTCCCCCGAGACCGTGCTTCTGCAGGGGATGGGCTATCTGCTCCTTGCAAAAAGATGAATCTAATGTCTCTGGAGAAGCCTGTGGTTCATTAGGAGCCAATGTGACAGGCTTAGCTCCTTGCATATCCACAAATGGTGCTGCCAAGAGAACTCTCTCAGGCACACATCAAAAGGTTTCCAACAACTTGGAGAACAGTTCTCTGCTTCAAGAGCAGTCCATATCCTCAGGCTCACCATCTCTAGTCAGCTGTGCCTCTGTCTCTCATTCTGCTTTCTCTGACCCCAAAGGTCTGCTGAGGAGGGTGTCTCTCCTGCATGTCCCAGTCCAGGAGTACACTTCTGAAGTGATTATAGTAGGCACCTGATGAGCAGCCAAGGTAAGTGTATACCATGTCTTTTTGTTTTCTCTACCTCTGCCAAACATTACAACAGCATGAAAATTCATCATTTCGTTGTATCACAGAATATTCTGCACTGGGAAAGACCCACAAAGATCATTGAGTCCAACCCCTGGTCCTGCACAGCAACGCCCCCAAAAATCACACCATGTGCCTGAGAGTGTTGTCCAAATGCTTTTTGAACTCTGTCAGGCTGGTGCTGTGACCACATCCCCGGGGAGCTGTTGCAGCACCCAGCCACCCTCTGGGTGAAGAACCTTTTTTCCAATATCCAACCTAAACCTCTCCTGACACAGCTTCAGGCCATTCCCTTGAGTTCTGTCACTTGTCACCACAGAGATCAGTGTCCATCCCTTTGCTTCCCCTCTTGAGGAAGCAGTACACTGCAATGAGGTCTCTTCTTTCAGTTTTCTTGCTTTCTTCCCTGAGCTGGTTCTCTTTTTCGGTCCTCCCTGGCCCACACCTCTGTGCATTAAGACCTTTCAGTCCTCTGAAAAAGGAAATGAGTTATGGCACTGAATGGACTGTCTCCTTACCAGAGACATTCTTGAGGCACTTGGCTGTATCCCAGCTGCTTTATGCCTTGTGTTAACAAAAGCAGGAATGTATAAAGGCCCTGGAAGAGGGGCCCTTCTCTGAGGGGATCAAGGTCTCAGCTCTGCTACGTGACTGTGGAGGAGCTTACTTGTCTTATGCATGTTACCTTCTAAACATACACCAGGGCCCATAAGTGTCTGAAACTGGATGGCAAGTCCAGGTCTTCTGTGGCATGATACTCAGCATTGCATCAAATGATAGGCCATAGCATGCCTATGAAAGGGGCTGTGTTGATTGAGGCTGGTTTTACAGAGCTGTATAGGCCATGGTTTGTCTCTAAAATCACCAAATTGACATATTTTTAAATGGAAAAATCTTATTTTAGAAGCAGGTAATCTCACAGCAAATCAAGATGTGGTGCTGCAGTGTTCTCTTCAGCTGAAACCATGTGTGGAAAAGCATTTCCTAAGGTTCAGTATAGAACATCAGTGAGTTTAGATAAAACTGTAATTAAAAACTCCATGGTTAATGCTAGTAAAATGATGTGTGGAGAAGTTTTGGATCATAATCTTTATATGTGGGACTGACTGGAACTGTCTAAGCTAGCATCTGCCACCTGAAATTTTTACACTTGGCTGGAAAAAAATTCTAATTCTGTATTTATATGTATAATTAAGAAGTCTAAATGCCAGAATGGAGCAGAATTATGTTGCTGATGTTTTCATAAGATTATGTACTACTCTACAGGCTCATTGGCAAAGGTAAATTACTTTATCTGGACTTCAATTCTTGGTCTTTTCCATCATCTGTCTGGATACTTTGCTGTAAGAGTCCAAAAATCTGACCAGTTTGTATTGTTATCAATGCAACTGAGTAAAATTTCATCTTCAATTTTTTAGTAAATATAGCACTAATTTTGAATTTGTTTAATTTTCAAATCAAATAAAGATGCTTTGTACTCATGTCTGTTCAACTTCCTCTGACTTGATATCAAACTATTGTTACTTCAAACTACTTCTGGCTTTGTGGTGGCTTTTTGTACTTTAGACCATCATCTACTTTTTGTCTGTGTTGGAAATTTCATGAGGCTCTCCTGTTTTGATCTTAATACATTATCTGACACTGCATGGCACCATCTGCTCTCTGAGGCAAAAAAAGTCCTTGTTTACTTTTCTAGAAGTGTTTTCAATTTCATATGGATAATCAGATGACCTCCCTGATGTTTTTTAGTGCTCTAAATAATATGTCACCATATAATGAAAAAAAAATTTTTCTTTACAATTTTTTTACTTGCTGTACTGGCTTAATTGATGAAGCAAGGTAGATCTCTGCATCTACACTGAATTTCTGCAGCCTTTACTGATTCAAAATATGATGTAGATAATGTGCGACAATGCCATATTTTAAGTGATTTGCCAGATGACTACAGGGACTGAGGCATAATTCAGAAGAGCCCTCTGCAATTACATCCCTCCATGTATGTGCTTTGTGAAAGATCTTTAGTACATTTTCAGTGGATAAAACAATTCAGAATTTTTCAATAAGATCCATATTTAGTGTCACAGATCAATTATCTTTTTTACTTTTTCCCCACTAGTTAAAGATTTTATTATCCTCACAGTTAAGTGCCAAATCATCCCTCAGAGACAAGCCAGTTTAGCTTGCTTATGCAACCTTATTCAAATCTCCTTAAACCTGGAAACAAGCTCTGAGATCTGATATGAGTGAGGTCTTTGGTTCATTTTCTGAGACATAATCCAGAAGGTTCACAGACACACAGTGCTGGAAAAAAGAACATTCAAAGAGTAAGACTATTTCATTTTGGGGCAGAGGTTCAGGTCAGAGCCCATTCCACCCGAAGTACTTCCCCCCTGTCTTCACCACTTGCCTGAGCACAAATAGGAGTGGTTTTGCCTTGGAGAAAGATTACTGCCCTTCTCACTGACAGTGTGTGCTGGGGCAGAACATGTGACTAATGACACTTATGGCTTGTTTTGAGTGATGTCGCTGCTTGCTCTGTGCAAGAGTAGCAGGATTCTGTTATACAGCAGTATTGAGTGTTCTCTTACTGTAAGGGAAACCAAACAGCCCCTTTGCCTGCTGGCTGCATGCTACTGTCCATTTACAGTCCAGGGCTAGTTTTGGCTCTGTACTAGAAATTCATACTGACCAAAACTTCATGCTGCTTCAAGGACATGTTTGCATACATTTTTGCCTCTATCTACCATATTTTAGGAGCTCCTTTAGCACAAAATTAGTCCCAGAAGGATCTATTTTACTGCTGGCTGAATTGTGTATCTGCTTTTTTATCTTTAGGACTAGGGACACATGGAAGTTCTGCTTTGTGCCTCCATTTCCCAAAGCATATTCTGTTCAGGTGTGTGTAGAGTACGAAGTCTTCCTAACAGAGTCTCTTACAGTAGTATTGAATATGGTCACAGAAAATAAAACTCCAGTCTTATTTAAAGGGCTGCAGTGTAAGCTTTAAAATCAATAATAATATCTTCCATCTTCAGACATGGTAATATTAGTTACGAAGTCCTTAGGATAGCCTTTCCATTATTGTCCCAAAAGGAATGGTGGCAGTAACGGATGGGAAAGGTAGGGCAGACCACACTGTGCAAAATAATTCGGATGAAAAACATCTGAGTGCTTCCCTACCCCCAGGAAGGATGCAACCTGAGATAGGAACATGTGTGTGCTGATTTAGAGCAACATTTCCTTCCCATGCTAGTCTCTATGAAAATGCAAACAGGTGTTAGTAAGCTAGTGTTACATTCTGACAAAATCCCTCTCAACAACAGGCCTGGGCTTGCCCCAGCTCAGGGGAAGGAGCCAGGAGAGATGGAAAATAATAAGTAATCTCCTCCTAGAGGTGCAGTGCAGCTCACCCAGCTTTTACGGATCATTGTCCTCCTTTGCTTTGCTCCTCTGCCCTCCATCCCTTGGGTAACACTACATGTCAGCAGCATCCCATCACAGGGAATGGAAGGAGACTTTGGGCTGTGCCAAGAGCTGGAAGTGTGCCTGCTGGTGAAGCAGAGGCAACAGGCTGCTTCTGGGGCTGTCAGCCTGACCCTGCTGCCAAGAAAAGATGCCAGGGACTTCTCCCTTTGTTTCATTTACCTCCCACAGGGCTGAACCTTGGCTCTCCTGAGTAGGAGAGCTTGGGACCACCTTTTGTAACTCTCTTGCATCATTTCAAGATGATGAGAAGAGCAGAGGGGCAGCTCTTTGGGCTTGTCTAGCTGTGCACTGGCAAGGGAGGGGCCAAGAAGGAGAGGGAGTAGCTCAGCAGACGTTTGGCTTGTCAGCCTGGTCTTGCCTTGCAGCAGGGTGGCACCTCTGTTCTCCATGGGGAACAGGCATGTGTGGCTCCGGACCCTTCAGGTGTATGTATTTGTGAGGAGCACATGCTGTCAAAAGTAGAATATAACCCACCTTCCTGCTTTCCTAAGTCTTATTTAGGTAGAACAACAATACACAGCCACAAATGTAGGCTAAATCCCCAAAATTTAGCCTGTAAGTCTAGTTCTTAAGGTTTTTGCCTTCCCTTGCAAGTTAGTTAGCTCTCAGCTACAACAAAAAAGAACTCCTTCTGCAGGCTTCTGGTCTTTATCCACACAAAATCTGTGGACCCAGCCCCATAAACCTTTCTATGCATCACATGGGATTATTCAACCCAATAACAACCTGGATCCACAAATTCAACTGGTGAGGATTAAATGCTGGTAAAGGGTGGAAGACATGTTGCCTTGTGCACAAGAGTGGCAGCTGTTCCCCTAGCTACTTTACATCTAGACCCCTTGCAACATTCAGGGTGGCTTAAAGATATCTGCTTCTGAAAAAATATTTCCACTTGAAAATTCTTATTGAGGTATGTTGGGGAAGGAAGAAATAGTACTACTACCCCAGACCTATGAGTGTAAAAGGACCAAAACGAAGTCCCCAGTTCTGAAACTGGTGAACATCAGATCTGCTAATGGGTTTAATACAAGTCTTCATTTACATAATTTAACTGAGAACAGAATTTAGCTTTGTTATCTTATTACATAAAAAGTGACTGGAGTCTGGTATAAATGTCTGAACACTCAAGCCAATTTTCCTCCCATTATCTATAGAAAAATGAAAAGTGAAAAGGATAGGGCTTTAATAATTTGATTTGTTTTACTCTAATTGAAACTTCATTCCTTGTGACTGGAGAGAGAACAGGTGCCTAATTAGAGCCCACAATAATTCTCACACAGATATAATTAATCAGGAAGATCAAAAAAAATATATATTCTTGCTAAACTATTGCCACTTTGGAGTTAGATGTTTAAGTGTACAGAAAAAAATCCTTTCCCTGGGGAGCACATGATAGCACCCTTTTGGGAAAAAGATTTTATTTATTTATTTATCTTTCCAGTGGCCATGTCACTCATGAAGAGTACAGGCCACTTTGCTAGGAAAGAGTTTTGCTGTTACTGAAAGATTGTATGAGTGTATGCAGAAGGTTTTATTTAAAAGTATATTCTGTAAGAAATTGTTACTTTTCCAAGATCTTCTGGAACTTTTTTTGAAGTACTTTAGAGAAATTTTATTTTTAATGTATTCATGGAACAACTAGAAATACCTTAAATGGGTCAGACTGTTTGGCCCTGTCCTGAGCAGATGCTGGCTGCCCAGTGAATCTGGCTATTCTTGATGTGCATGGGTAGTGCAATGGAGAGATACAGAATTATACCAAATTTGGAGGAGCTGTGGACTCCCTTGAAGGCAGAGAAGCCCTTCAGAGAGACCTTGACAAATTAGAGGGCTGGGCAATCACCAACTGAACGAAGTGTAACAAGGGCATGTGCCGGATTCTGCACTGGGGATGGAGCAGCCATGGATGTGCAGAGACAGACTGGGGAATGAGATGCTGGAAAGCAGTGCCACAGAAAGGGACCTGGGGGGTCCTGGTCTGTGGCAAGCTGAACATGAGTCAGCAGTGCCCTGGCAGCCAGGAGGGCCAAGCCTGTCCTGGGGGGCATCAGGCACAGCATCGCCAGCCGGGCAAGGGAGGGGATTGTCCCGCTCTGCTCTGCACTGGGGCGGCCTCACCTTGAGCACTGGGGGCAGTTTTGGGTGTCACAGTATAAGAGAAATAAAAAGCTGTTGGAGAGTGCCCAAAGGAGGGCCATGAGGATGGTGAAGGGTCTGGAGGGGAAACCGTATGAGGAGCAGCTGAAGTCACTTGGTCTGTTCAGCCTGGAGGAGACTGAGGGGACACCTCACTGCAGTCACAACTTCCTTGTGAGGGAAAGGGCAGAGGCAGGCACTGATTGATCTCTTCTCTGTGGTGACAGTGACAGGACCCAAGGGAATGGCCTGAAGCTGTGTCAGGCGAGGTTTAGGTTGGGTATCAGGGAAAGGTTCTTCACTCAGAGGGTGGTTGGGCACTGCAACAGCTCCCCGGGAAGTGGTCACAGCACCAGCCTGACAGAGTTTAAGAAGCATCTAGACAATGCTCTCAGGCACATGGTGTGATTCTTGGGGTGTCCTGTGCAGGGCCAGGAGATGGACTCATTGATTCTTGTGAGTTCCTTCCAATTCAGGATATTTTATGATTATCACAGAATTAAAGAGTTATTTTGATGGACTATCATCCTTCAGTAATGAACTCAATAAAAAGAGAAGAGCCAATTGCACTGTCACTTACTGTGCTGGACACCTCACGTGGAGGGCACAGCTAACAGGAAAAGATGGCACAGAAAACCTTTCAAGTGAGCATTACATGTCCTTTCTTCTTAGTACTCTCAGCATGGATCCTTCATTTTTGTACCCACAGATAGTGTTGTAAGGAGAAGAAAGCATAGAAAAAGCAAGTTAAAGGAAAGAAAATTTTTGATCACAAGATTAACTTTTCATTGGGTCAGAATCTCAGAGGTGAAGGCACTTGTTTTCACAGCTAATTTTGGTGCTCTGACGACTACAATGTGTCTTGGATGACATAAGCATAAACACACAGTTTCCCATCCACCAAGTCCCTCCATTCTTAACATATCTTCTGGAAGTATCTTCTTCGGAAAGTGCTATGGTATTTCTGGTAAAGGCACTACAGTGTCTGAAAATGCCCTTTACCATAATGTTCCAGGTAATGAAGGCTGAGTTCTAGGGAAAATCCTGGAGAAGTACTATGAAATTCTCTACTCATAGCAAATGTGTTCTTCTTGATTAATGCGCTTATAACAAAACACCTTGATTATTGGGCCTTGAAAATTCCTAATTTTCCTAAAATTTGAAAAGTCCTAAAGCCAAATCCCAGCTGATGCTCTGTGGTACCATTTGTTAACATATTTTATTCCCTGAAAAGACAACCACAAAAGTGGCAGCAGATCTTCTAAGCTAAGAAGTTACTATTTCATTCATAAAAACAAAAGTAATAATGTACATCAGATCCAAGATTATATTATTACTGAAATTACTTTATGCTATAAATAAGTTTTGCCCTGCATATAGTGCTGGTATACTTAACACTCTCAAATGTCTCATCAAGTAACCCTTATTAACTGCTGTCTGTATCTTTTCACTTACTATTAGTAATCAATTGGCAGAGAGTCTCCTCCAACCAAACCATCTGTGCTGCTTTCTTGCTAAAATGAAAGTTGTGGAAACTTCACAGAGGAGGTAATTACCAAGCAGACTAAGTTACCTTAAAAGAAAGGAACAGGAAAAAAAAAAAAGAAAGAAGATTCTGGTAAACTTCAGGACAAATGAAGGATATGTTCTGCTGCTGTGCTTTTTAATGTTTCGCTGAATTCCATAAGCAGTATGCTACTGGCCCTTTTGATGTTTGCTTGTAGATCACAGCAAACAGAAAATGCATGCATAATGAGAATGATTAAGGCTCATTGGAACATTAAGACTGTTGCAGACAGAGACTGTGTAATACCAGCTTTTGTCTGTGACTACAAGTGTCTCATGAATACTTGAAGAACTGAGTTGCATTGTTAGCACAGAAAAAAAGCCAAATAAAAAAAAAGCTTGCATTTGGTCCCTTCCTTGCTTCTTTTTTTTTTTATCCTTTTAAAAAATTATTATTATTGCTGCTAGTAATTATTTGTCTGAGAAGGAACATGTGGAGAAGCCAATGTGAAGGAATTAATGTGAATGTAATGACTGCTGTGAGGCAGTCCTTAGGACTGATCATTCTTTCTCAGCCAGGCTACAGACTGTGGAATAATCTGCTCTAATGTTTTTGGGTTGTTGGGTTGGTTGGGTGGTTGGTTTTTGCCAAGCTGGATCAGAAGCAGTGGAAATACTTCTGGATTCCCAGCAGTGCAAACCCAGTACAAATTACATTGACAAGAATATGAGAAGTTGTTTGCTGCTTTTGTGCTGATGCCAGTTGTCATGGGTTCATCTGGACTTCCACAGAATGATAGGTAAGCTGTGCTTTTTCCTAATGAATCCTATACAAGCTTCCTAGTCCCTAAATAAAGTGCTCATGTATTTTGGGCATGGAGATAGTTTGTTTACTCTGTTTATTTTTTTCTACCATCACTTGTAGAACATAATGAAAATGTGCTCATCTTGAGGGGAAATCTAAGAAGTGAAAGCAGTGTAAAGTTTTAGGTGAAGCATTTCAGCTGCAGCCCTAAGGTAGCAGCGTTTACAGGGATGAATCCTGTCAACACAGTGGATTTCTTTCTGTTTATTTACAAAGTTTAAGTTTTAATTAACTTTTAAAAGTTAAGGAGAATTTGGCAGTTAAATGGTAGGACTAAAAGGACATCTTTTTGTTCCTCATACTATCTATCTTTATCTCAGTAAAGATTTTTCAGATTCATATTATTAGACACAGAGAGAAAATGTGATATGGCTTCATGAACAAAACCCAGAGGAGCTGGGGTCCTGCTCCGACCTGTGACTTGATTGCTCTGGGTAATGCAAATTAAAGTTGACTGTGAACTCAGGGATACATTACCTGGTCTCCTGAGGACAGTCAGGTTGATCCCTCATTTCTCTTACAGGGGTGACTGGATTTGCACTTGTAACTCCCCCTTTCCAGGACAAGCTGTGATTATCCTCATAGTGAATGCGGTCACTCCCGGGACTGTCGCAGCGGGTATGGATCAGAAAATCCCTTTGAAACCTGCCTAAAGGACAGGGAACGGACACAGAAAAATTACCTTCTGCTGCTGCCTCCTACGAACGGAGGAGAGAAAACAAGGCCACATGGCTGAGCTGAAAATGTGAAGTTTCTGCAATTTCCCTTTCTTGTCTGTTGCAACCAGAGTGTCCCCATCCACAGCCCACAGCAACCGGCTCATATCTGCAATCTCTCTGCAACTGACCTCCTTGACCACCACCAGCTGTCCTCACTCTCATCAGGCTTGTTCTTCTTCACTTCTGGCAATGCCAGGCAATCTTGTGCTTTTCAGGGGAAGGTATATTATAACACATTTTTTAATTTGTTTGGATGAATGCAGGAGAAATGTGCCATTAATGAACCCTTACATGTAGTTAAGTCTGAAAGAATAGTTGATTTGGATCAAAATTGATTGTCAACGGCAAGTTTGCTGATGACACCAGTCTATGTGGTGTGGCTGATGCACTGGAGGGCAGGGATGCCACCCCGAGGGTCCTGGCCACCCTGGAGAGGTGGGCCCGTGCAAACCTCTGGAAGTTCAACAAGGCCACATGGAAGGTCATTCACCTGGGTCAGGCAATCCCAGACATGGATACAGGCTGGTCAAAGAATGGATTGAGAGCCATCCTGGTAAGAAAGACTTGGGGATATTGCTGCATGAGAAGGTCACCATGACCCAGCAATGAGCATTTGCAGCTTGGAAAGCCAAAAGTGTCCTGGGCTGCATCCAAAGCAGCATGGGGAGCAGGGCCAGGGAGGGGATTCTGCCCCTCTGCTCTGCTCTGTTGAGACCCCACCTGCAGTGCTGCATCCAGCTCTGGGGTCCCCAAAATAAGAAGGATGTGGGCCAGCTGGATTTGGTCCAGAGGAAGATCACAAAGATGATCAGAGTGCTGGAGCACCTCCCCAGTGAAGAGAGACTGAAAGTGTTGGGTTTGTTCAGCCTAGAGAAGAGAACACTGTGGAAGACCTTCCAGTACCTAAAGGGAGCTAAAAGAGAGCTGAAGAGGGACTTTTTTACAAGGGCATGTAGTGACAGGACAAGGGGAAATTACTTTAAACTGAGTGTAGGTTCAGATTAGATATTAGGAATAAATTCTTTGCTAAGAGGGTGGTTAGGAATTGAACAGGTTGGCCAGGGAAGTGTCTGCCCCATTCCTGGAAGTGTTCAAGGCCAGGCTGGATGGAGCTTTGAGCAACCAGGTCCAGTGAAGGGTGTCCCTGTCCATGGCAGGGGGTTTTGCACTGGATGTAAAGTCCCTCAAACCATACTATGATTCTCTGATTCCATGATTAGTAAGCTGATGAGCTTGCAGGAAAAATTGCAGTCAAAGCACTGTGGGGATATTAGACTGAACAGAATTTCATTAATGGAATCTTTCAGTCATATTTTCTTAGACCTTTTCATGTAGGCAGATGCATTTTTATTTGGTAGAGCGCTACTTACTGTAACGTCAGTTTGCTGGGTTGTCACCTGTGTACACACAGAGCTCTGTCACTGTCAGAGAAGCCGATGTAGTCTCTAGAAACATGTGAAGAATTAATATCAGGTACATGCTCCTTGAGATAAAGGTGAGAGAACAACATACAGAGAACAATGGAAACAAAGCCAGTACCTCATATGATTATTTTCTGCCCTGCTCACATGAAATACAAATGGAAAATCAGCAAGTAGAAGGTGAGACAAATACCAGAAGGTATGTTCAGCATAGTGGTTTCTTATTTGCAGGATGATAATTAAAACAATTTAGAAACATTTCTTCTTGGGAAAAAGCAGATCAGGAGAGACTCTTGTCAGAAAGAGGAAACTGTGAACCCTCAGATGCAGGCACCCAGATGCACAACTTGCACTCATAACCAGGCTCAAACATTCGGGCTGCCTCTCCTCTGCCGTAGAAGTTAACAAGCTTATAGCATAAGCAACCAGCTTCAGAATATTATCTGTTTAAAAGGCTGGGAATTTAACGCTCGCCTGCCCCGGGGTATCTCCTGCCGGCCCGAGCTCCTCTTTGGCTCTGATTCAGGCAGTCTCCGATCCTCCTGGAGGGGAGAACACAGGGACGCCTTGGAGCCGCGGCACTGCAGGGGTTTCGGCGGTCCCGGGGTCAGGCGGCACGAACGGCAACTTTGTGTTCCGTTCACTGCGTGGCGGGAGGCGCTCGGCTTTTCTCGGGGAGGCAGAGAAAGGCACAAGAAGGCTGCTTTTGTGCTATTCCAAGCAGCTTCAATCCGCCCGAAAGCCAGCACAGAAAAGAGCACTTAACAATTCAAAGGTACAGTTTTATATTCCGCGGCATAGGCGGGGCGCCGGCGGCTTCTGGCCACTCCGAGGTGTGCGCGGGCATGGCTGAGCGAGGAGAGCCAACCAGAGAGCCCCGCTGGCCCCACGCCTGCGCGCCGAGGGGAAGCCCCGGCTCGGCGTGGCCTCCGTTCCCCGTTCGTCCCCGCTGCCGCCGCCGCCCACAGGAATTAATAACTTAAATGGTAACACCATGATGGCAGGACTTACCAAAATACCGTAGATTACCGGGACCATTTCACTGCAGCTGCAGGATCATTAATGGCACACTTCACTCAACAAAAAGCAGATGAATGAAAATATTAGCCCTGGCTTCTGAAGGAAAAGCCTAAATTATCACTTTCTCAATCACCTTCACTCTGATAGTTTAAGAACGGACTCAAGAAAATTTGATAGAGACAGATTTCTCAAAAATAACTGAGTGTATAGAAGCCTTGTGTGAAACTGAAAGTTGGCTGTAGAAAAATTTTCAGCTGGTTTCTCCATTAACAGCAGAGAAAAAGTGAACTTCAACCACTACCTTTTTGGCTGTCTGGCCATCAGATGTCATCATGTAGGTGACCTAAAACCATGTAGTCTCATTTTGATAGTAGAGGGAGCGAAGTAAATGTTCCAGGAATGCAGAGAGTATCTGAAGGACGTGCTGGGTAAAGAGTAGAGGGAAAGAAAGTTGATTATTGTTAATACATTGCAGAAGTATAGGGCACAGGCCCATAAAAAATAAGGCTTATTTCCTTGTTCTGTTGAATTTCTTTTAAATGCAAAATAATAGGTATCAGAAGCAAAATAACAGTTCATCAGATGGACTGGTTCTACAGTTGTAAGGCACTATATATAATGTGGAACGTCTGTAGCTTTTAGACTTTATCAGCACAGGTTTTTTCTCACATTGTTATGTGTGAGCAGAAGTTACTATTTCGCAATATACTTCCAAGTACTAACCTTTCTCAGAGTAGAAAAAGCAGTTTAGGGAAGACGAAATTCCACTGAAAGCTGGTCATGTGTCTTTGAGAGAAAAAAATCATACATGTTTCATTACACTTATCCAGCTGAAGGGCACAGTTAGCCTTGAATACAGGTGAGCAAAGACAAGCTATCTCTTGTGACAATGGTGTTCTCTTTCTTCAGAGGACTGCGTGCTACAGATGACATCTCCCAGATCTTTGGAGAAAGGACCCAGCTACAGCCTCTAGTCACTGATGACTGCCCTTGCTCTGAAGAGAGCCTGGCAGCCTAAACAGACTCTGAAAAAAAGTCTGAACAGCCTGTTCGGTTTATAATTGAGAAGAGGAGGTTGGAGGCTTAAGCTTCTGTCTCTCCAAAAATGTCACATTCTCCACCTCTTTCTTGTATAGTGCATAACTCTTTTATTGCCAAGAATTCTGTGTAAGATTTGAACATTCTGTCATTCTTTTCTGTTAATTTTCCAAAGCTTTAATATGGTATGACCATTTCCGACACAGGGACAAGCTTCTGTATGTATAAGTGGGCTACTTTGCTTAGGCACCAGAGCTGTGGCTAATACTTAATACTACTGGCTGGGGAGCCTGGCAGCAGAGAGCTGCACAGATCTAGATGTTCTTTATTTTTGCCAGTTTTATGATGTTCTTTTTATGGAATATCCAATTGCTTTTACTCATGCCTGTAAGATGTACTTTTCAGATACTTCTTCCCTAGGCTGGGTTAGGTGGTCCAGCACATGGATTTGGATTTGAAGGAGGCTTAGATTAGAGTTTTGAAACTAACCTCAAACTGTGTCTTAAGAGTGACAAGTGGAAACTGGCATTTAGATTCAGTGATACTTACCAAAGCTACACAAATATGTGCTATCATTTATGTCAGAATTAAATACCAATTGTTATCATAATTTTTAAGGAGATGGCTTTCAGAACAAAAAATGGTGATGTCAGTTCTCAGCTGAGATGTGAGGAAGCTCAGGACTACGTCTTGTGCTCAAATCAGGTCTTTGAAACTGTTGTGAGCTGTAATCTGAAAGTGTGTCCATACAGTATATTCACCTATCTTCATTGATTATTCCACCTTTTTATATTCACTTTCATAGCATGAGCCACAAAAGAGCTCTCAGTCTTCAGTGTTTCTGCAAGAGAAAACTGAGTCTGTCCAATTGTCTGAGTCAATTTTAGAAAGTGCTGTCCCATCTGGGTCTTCAGCCTGAACACCTGAAAATTCAAATTCCCTTAGTCTCTTTGCTGTAAATCCTACCTTATCACTTACCAGCTCTGCTCTACGGAACTCAGTCATGTAGACCAGTTACAAAATAACACAGGAAAAATCTTGCCTAACTTCACTCTTTCTTTCTAGGCAGTCAGCACCTGGGACTTTCAGACATTGTGTCATTAAAAAGATGTAAGAAATATTCTATCCTCAGAGGCTAATTCTGAATGGCAGCACTTACCAATGGACAATAGAAAAGCTGTCATGTCTTCCTCATGTGCTTTCTTTGTATCCTTAGAAAATGCAGTATCTCCTAATCCTTTAAATAAGAAATGACCTAATTCCTTTTAATGGGGTCATTAAGAACTCCAGTGTTTGAGGTATAAATTCCTGTTCCTAATGTGCACCTTAATTTACTATTCATATGTGAATCCCTTTGGGTTCCTAATTACTATCCAGCAACAGCAACTGACTCTTGAAATTATTCCCATAGGTCTGATTTTGCAAAGGACACTGCAGTTTACACCTTAGTTCCCTATTTAAAGACACAACGCTCAATAAACCTTGAACAACTAGCAAGTGGGAGCTAAGTTAGTCTCACCAAATCCCTATTGACAAGGGTTTTGTCGCCCGGTAACTGACCACAGTTGGGTCATGTGAAGTGTGCAAAATGAGTATTGAGGTCCCATGCTAGTGAGAATGAACCAGCAGGAACTGACTGAAAAACACCCTCATGTAGACAGTGCCTTGACAAAGACAATTTGTTGCAGCTCAGTGCACAACATCTGAAACATCACAGGTACTGCAATTCCAGCTACCGGCTGGGGCATGAAATAGCAGGTGAGATTGGTGGGGGAAGGAGGAATGAGTTTCAAGGAACTTGTCATCCTTCTCCCTGTGCTTCTCTTCTCTCTGCAAATGCAACTTAGCCATAAAACAGCTCTTGTCATTTTAATCAGTCCTGGCCATGACGGTATTCCAAGAGCAGAAATTTGGTTCTTGTTGGGTTTTTTCCCCCCTCGAGGTTCAAGCCCTTAAAAGCAAAAAGAGCATAACCAGGTTTATAATTTCTTTTATTCCAGCAAAGCAAAACATTTTTATAACAATACTCATTCTGCCCTGTATTTATATAATTCTCTTACCGAAGCATGGATCTCTGAAGAAAAGACACAGAATTTCACGGATGTTCCAACCAATGACACAAACACTGTAAGAGTGATAGTAAGAATGGTGGCAGTTGAAAAGCAGCACTGAGCAAGTGTCTCATTGAAGGTTATTGTGCGCTGATGAAATGTGCTCTTCATTATGTCAAATAGGAAAAACGTTTATGTGCAATTGTATCAGAACTACTATCCTACTTTTACTACTTCATTTAAGCAGGAGCTTTCAAAAACTAATTAATTAAAATTTAAGCATCAAGGTAAAACAATATTAATTATAAACGACCCGTAATTTCAATACTTCACCTATTTTGCATCAATCCCTTTATCTCCCGCCATTAGGTTTGTCACGCTAAAAGGACAACATAAGAAGGGCTGTGCTGTCTCAAAAGGAGGGTGCATTGAGCCAGCAGCTCCTCTCCACTACTTGCCATTAGCAAGTTGTCCAGGAAAGAATAAGAACAATACAAGCATATCCCCCTGCCATGTCTCCAAGTCTCTCTCATCCTTCACTTATTTTCAGATGTGATTTGCTGAGTAAACTTCTGTCTTCTCAACATTAATACCATCTTTCTCTGATGGAATACAAAGGATTTTTATCCACAGTTTCCTTTGGGAAGCAGCTACACACACCAAATGCCTACTGAGCAGAAAATACCTCCTTTCATTTGTTTTAAACTTGATTCCTTTGGTGGTCTGTGGTTTTTGTAGTGAAATAATTTTGTCCTTAGTTCCAAGGGAGTCTATATAATGGGTCTAGCTGAGATTTTCCACAGAAGAGCCCTCACAGTGCTGTGCTTTGCACTGGTAGCTGCAGAGGTGTTGATAAAACACCAGCATTTTGGCCACTGCTGAGCAGCTCTGACACAGTATCAGCGCTGTCTCTCCAAGATTCCACCGCTCATCAGTGGGCTGGGAGTGAGCAGGATCCTGGGAGGGCTGTTAAGATCAAGTTAATATTATGGTTCTTTAGAAATTCCTCTGCCCAAATTAAGATGCAAATGAGACCATATGCCAGTGACAATAATATAGGTTTTATTGTATAGCGAATATGAGAGAGAGAGAGAGAGAGAAAGAAAGAAAGAAGTAGAGAGAAAGGAGTGGAGAATAAGCAGGGGGGGACAGGGAGTGCCAGAGACAGAGTAAAAGAAATATCACCACTCCGTGGGTCCCACTGGTGTCCTGATGATCCTCCTCAGCCGGTCTCCCTGGTGGTGAAGGTCCCCTAGTCTGCATGGAATCCCATGAGTTAATATATATCCTTAGGCTGGGTGGCAATGTCCGGGCATGTCCCCCTGGGGGAGCGGGGGGGAGGTAGTCTCTTGCAGCAGACTCTGGATCTGTTGCAGCACNTCCCATGGATGTGGCCTGTGGGGTTGGGGGGTTCCACAGCTGGGCCAGTTTGTGGAGTGGAGGATGGATGTTTATTGCCTCTGACCAGAGGTTACACCACGCACCCGATACCTCCTCTTCCCCCCCAGCTGGGGGGGCAGTCTGTGTAAACCTGGCTTCTGTGAGCTGTGCTCTACCCCCCACCCCAAACTCAGCGCAGCTGGTGGCTTTGGCCTTTTGTGGATGTATACCTTCCCCTCTGCCTGAGATGAGTGAACAATAGGTTTCCCTTTATCTAATCAGCAGTTTGTTTTTCAGTCCAAAGTACCAGTCTTCAGGGAGGCTTCTTTGGTTGCAGCTTCTTTGTCATGAACAAAACTTATATCAGTGTTTGAGGCATGAAATTTTTCAGCCTCTGACAAGGGCACACAACTAGGACAGCTGACCCAAACTGACCAAAGGGATATTCCATACCATATGACATCAGCTCAGATATAAAAGCTAAGTAAAGGAGGAGGAAGAGGGAGGCAAGGAGGAATGTTTGCCTTCTGGATCTTGCTGAAGCCCTGCTTCCCAGGAGGTAGCCAGACATGGTTTGCTGACGGGAAGTAGAGAATACTTTTTTCTCTTTGCTTGTGTGCTTTAGTAAACTGTCTTATCCCAACCTAGGAGTTGTTTTCCGTCTTATTTTTCTCTCTCCAGCTGAGAAGGGGGAGTGATAGAGCAGCTTGGTGGGCACCTGGCATTCAGCCAAATTCAACCCACCACAGTCTAATAAAGTGTTTTTCAAGGGTCTGACACAACATTTCCCGGTTCTTGTACAAGATCTTATATCTCTTTTATACAGACTTTCACACTAATAGTGTATGTCCCAGCTGGTGTCCTCTTACACGAGCATGGAACTGCTGCTCCAGGAATTAAGCTAACACCAGGGCAGCAGAAAATAATATCAATCAAAAAATTCTACCTTTGACACCGGCTAGAATTCCAACAGTTCCAGATACTGATAGGTTTCAGACAGAGGGCATGGTTTATCTATTAGTTCCTCTGTGTCCCAAACTGACCACAAGCAGGACTGCAATGCACTGGCATCATCCTCCCCTGACACCAAAAACCTGCATACATCCAGCCATAGGGGTCTGCCCTTAGGTGGATTAACTCACGAGGTTCAATCTTAAACACTCTCATCGGATGCCAGAGGAGACTTTTATTTCGGCACGTAATCACTATAAAGAGAAATACAGCATTACAGAAGTAAAACACCAAAATGCTTTTATTCTTTAAACCCCAGGAATTAGGCTCTGTAATGAAATTCAAAGGTAAAATGACAAACAGAAATGAAAATACTACATATCCAGATGGCAGTAAAGTTCATCCAATTTGAACACCTGAGGCACAAAATGAAAAAGCAAAGATGGATGTATCAAAAGATCACTGCAATTTTCTCTTTTCCTCAGAGAGGCTGTTCGTTAAAAAGTGGAACAGTACATCTTTAAGAGCAGAAATAACAGAAGAGTCACAAGCATGACATGAGCCAAGTAAGGAATAAATGCAAGAGAATCATGCCAAAAGATCTGCTTTGTGTCTAACTAGCAGCAAGTTTAATTGAAAGAACACTCACAGAAGCATTGCAGCAGGTCTTTGGCTGTACTGAGTGATAGCAGCCACTAACATCTGTGCACTTGTTTCTTTTTGCTCCTTACGTTTTTCCCTATCTATGCTTGGTAGATTGAAAACGTGTTTTATCTGTAACGCAGGAACACAAAGCTGGCTTCCTCCACTGTGCCAGGTGCTGTGTACTCAGACACATGCAGTCCCACCTCTATGGACCTTCTAATACAAACACCAAACGACACAAGATAAACAGGGACAGCAAAGACAGACAAAGTCAGTACGTCGTGTGTGAAATACACAAGGACTTTGTCCTCGTGTCTCTGAAGCAGTGAACCACTTGCGAGAGTACCAACTACTAGTAACTTATATGAACAGAAAGTTATTGTGTGGTACTGGAAAAGGAGAAGGAGAAAACATTTTATAGGTAATCAGCCCTGGGTCCATAGGTCCAGGGCGGTCTGGAAAGTCTTGTCTCTTGTAGTGGAGTTCCATTACCCAAGTCTCCTTGACAAGCTGATGGAGGGGCAGCTTTCCAGGCAAAAAACAGCAGGGGAAGATATAAGTATTCTTCTTCTGGGCTCAGTGTGGATGCAACTTCTCACATGTCTGCACAGTCCAGCTGAACAAGCACATCAGGACAGTGGTAGGGGCTGAGGTTGTCCTGACATCCTCAGAGGAACCACAGCTCTTGCAGACTCAAGAGACTGCAGTTGAGCTGGGCTCCAGGGGCACTGGAGGGCTGCTGTGTGATTCTGTGTGTCAGCGAACCACCACGACTACACTCGTGGGCATCATGCAGCTCCAGCCCATCTGCCAGCAGTGCCACTGCCAGCTCGAGGAGCCTCACTCTCCCTGGAACTCAGAGCCTGGGCTAGGCTGTGCCTCACTGCTGTGGGTCCTCTGCCTGCCTTGGTCCAGACCCTCAGCAGGAAGAAAAAGCTCTTTTGCATAGACATAATTGACCACTTACGGTGCCTTGTTCCAGTGTGTGGTCAGCAGCACAGTCACAGGCACTGCAGTGTTCCTCCTCTCCCAGGCAGGAGAAGAGGGACTCCAGTCCCTGTACTCAGAAATAGGCTTATCCTTGTTGAAAAGGCCAAAAACAAAACAGCCCCTAAGGACTGGCAAGGAGTCACCTGTCTGCTGGCCACCCAAGACAGTAAATAATGTCACTTTTTCTCTTAGAAGCCAGAGGAAATCTATTGTCTGAAGTGCCCTGCAAAATGAGCGCTTTATATGTGACTAACTGAAGTAAAGTTGGCTGTGCATGCCACTTTGCTGAGGGATTGGGCAATCCGAATAGTCTGCTGTGTTGTTCAGAATCAAGGACATAACTGCACAAGGTTTGACAACTAATCAGTGGTTCATCCTATCAGTGCTGTTCCATAGCAGCTGAACAGAGATCCTAGACAAGAGTTTGCTAAAGGCCCACCAGCAATTGTTGAGTGATAACACATGCAATTCCCCATGTTTATGCAGATACACAGATTTATCTGACAATTTTATATCTAGAAGCACGATACACAGTAATTAAAATTAAAAATGTTTTGGCAGTCAAAACCAATGGCTACATAAATTAGAATGCTGTAAAAAGCAACGGTTTCAAAAAAATACAGATCTACAGATTAATCAATGTTGCAACAGAGAATAATTTAATACAAGAGTGTTGATGTAAAGCAGCTCTTAAGTAAAGGCTCAGATTCTGACTGGGAGAAGAGTAATCGTCAGAACTACAGCCAAGGGAAAGTGTGAGAGATTAAAGAGGGAAAAAAAAAGCTTCTTGCTAAACAAGAAGTGAAAGAAAATGCTAACCAAGGTCTTAGATTCACACCCAGGGTCACGCAGTTCTGTGATATGTCTATGCAGGCACAATCCGAAGTTAATTATCTTTGGTGAGGCTCTTTGACCCAGAGATGAAATACTGCACTTTGTCCCACATCCTGCTACACACATGCTATTGATCAAAATGATCAAAATGTCAGAGATCATGCCTAAAGGTATTGAAGAGGATGCTGCCACTCAATTTTACTCTGCCTTTCTCCAAGACAAATCAAGTAGTTTTTGATAGCATGCATGACTCCTTAGAAGGAAAATCACACAGCAATCCTAGATTGTGCCTAGATTGTGCCCTGTGGTGTTTTCTCTGATATACATCATGATGATGAAGTACCACTGTACAGTAGTAATGACAGTCATGGGATACCTTCTAAATAATAAGAATATGAACAATGGATTTAGACAATCCTCCCAATTCTTCCTTGTCCTTCCTCTGAAGGACAAAAATTGTTCTACTTCACTCCCCAGCAACACATCCCCCTAAATGCCAAATCTGCAACTGAAATATCTGCAAGGTTTACATGTGGGCTCAAACCTGCCATTGGTTTCATATATTGAAATGCTATGGAATGGCTGAGTGTGGAAAATACTAGAATGAAAGAAAACCTCTTACTGGGTCTTGATTTTGCCATGAAGACTTATGAGCTATGTATACATGAACCTGCAGGTTCTTGCCTCTATGGACAGGAATGAACATTGCTGGTCACCATATCTGTTAAAAAATTCAGACACGCATAATACACATAATACTGTGTTTTTTTCAAAAAAGTCTCTGTCAAATATCTGCTGTCTTTAATTTCAAAGGAAAATCACATGAAGTACCTGAGATCTTTACCACTAAGCTTGAATGCCACTAAATCACCTGTAGCAGTTTCAGAGAGATATTATTTAAACCACTATTCAAATAATTTCAAGATTAAATTTCAAATGGAGCAGCATTAAAATACAAGATCCCCACCTGCATAATGTTTTTCCCGAAATGCCTCTATTCATTTACAAAGTACTTCTATTTAACAAAAGTTTGTTTAAAAAAAACAAAACCAAAAAATAAACACCCTAGCTTTTAATTTTCCAGATAGGGATTACACATATCCCAGAAAGCGAGAATATGCACACAACCCGGAAAGAGAGACTGACATTTCAGGCTGTATAAAGTTATTAATGGGCTGATAATTCACTTGGCATTGAAAAATGTATATTTATAAGCAACCCAAATGGCTAAAAATAAAAGAGTGTTGAGTAGCAAAGTATGTGAAATAGATATAATGATAAGAGAAATGAAAGAGAAATGAAATTACACCTCCTACAATGAAAAAAATAAATCAAGGCTTTTTGTTAATGGATGGGTGAAAGCTGCTGTGGTGCCATGGAACATTTTCCTTTAACCTGGCAAGATAAATGGAAAAAAAATGTTCCAGGAATCTGCCATCTGACTTTTTTTTTTTTAAAGTGCAGTTTTCTAAAGCATTTTAAATATATTTAAGAGTCTGACTCTAAAGGCAAAGAGATTTCCAGAACAGACTCCAAAAAATCCTGTTAGAAGGAGTACCCATTTCTATGCGAGTAGCCAGCACTTAGGCTAAAGTAACAACAAACCTGAAGACAAACCCCAGACCAGATTATTTGGCAAAGAATTCACTTGTAGGTATATGATGCCCCAGTTGTATTACTGAGAGTAAGGGGATTTTAAAAAGTCTGGAGCATCCACAAGTCCCATGGAACTGACAAAAAAAAGGGTGTTTAGCATTTCTGAAAACTGGGTCATTTCTACTTAACCATAACAACTGTATAAGATTTACTCTTACTACAGGACACATTAAACCCTGGAACTTGTGCCTGTTGCAGACTGATCTGCATGTTCATGGTACATAAATTTTATTACATATCTGTGAAACACAGTTTCATCTTAAACCTTATTTTAGAGTTCAAAATCACTTCCTTTGAATTCATACAAACCGAGTAACTGCTTGGACCAGTCCTGATCTACTGAGAAATGTAAATTGTGCCATTTGTGCCTTTGACCTCATACTAACCTATCACAGGGGGTCTGCTGCTGGTCAGCACCGGTACACCA
>VZTE01000080.1:351-14888 GCA_013397775.1 Eulacestoma nigropectus
TCCCATGAGGGGGGGGGGGCATCCCCCTGCACCCCCATCCACAGGGACTTGGAGCACCCCCAAATCCGAGCACTCACGGGTGTCCTGGGGGGCACTGCCTGAACCCCCCACCCCATCTCTGCCTCCCGAGCCCCGCCACCACACAGGTAAGCTCCCAAATTTGTGGGGTACCCCCTTCGTACCCACAGTGGGGTCCCCCGGAGTGTCGGGGTCCTGGCAGAGCTGGGGGAGCCCCTCCGAGGGGCTGCAGCCAAGGGGGGATCTAAGGGTCCCCTGGCCCCTTCCTGGGGGGGTCTGGGGGTCTCGGGGAGCCCCTGGCCTGGGGTGGAGCTGCCAGTGGGAATCCACCCCCCATTCATCCCACTCTCTCTGGACCCCACTGGATTTCCAGCCTCTTATCCCAAGGGGACCTGGCTGCTCCCAGCGCTGTGTCCCCAGCCTTGAGGTGTCCCCAGCTCCCCCACCTTGCACTGGGGGCAGGCCCAGGCTGGGTTAATCACCCCATAACCCCCCAAAATGCAGGACCCCCCCAGCCCTGACCCAGCTCATCCCCAGGGATGGGATATCCTGGGGCTGGGGACTCATAGCCAGGTGTCCCCTACTCACCATGTCCCTGCCAGGAGTGACTTGAGCCGGTCACGGCCACCAAGGTGGTGACCTTGGCCAAGGAGGAGAAGCTGCAGCTGCTCCAGGCACACACAGAGCTCACCCAGGGGGGAGGAGGGGACCCCCGGGAGCCCCCACTTCTGCCAAGCCACCTCAGCTCAACCAGGACCAAACCGACCCCTTTTTGGCAAAAAACCCTTCCCCTCCTCAGGAAACACCCGAGGAGGCACCAGGCTAAGCTCAGGTAGGGACCCCCCCTTGGCCAACCTCCCCTGGGGAGCTTTTGGGGACCAGAAAAGCTTTTGGGGGATGAGTGGGCCCTGCATGCAGAGGGACCCCCACCCCAATGTCACCGAGCTGAAGGAGCAGCCGCAGGCCCAGGTGAGCTTTCAAAAAACACAGGAGAAAAGGGGGAGCAGGGCAGGGGGGCCCCAAAAGTCCCCTCTCCCGCTCTCCCTGGCAGCTGCGCATCCCCCAGGACAGATTTGGGCAGGAGGGGTTGGACCTTGGGCAGGGAATGGGTGTGGATGCTCCTCACGAGGTGCCCACAGCTCAGCAGTGACAATTCAGGGTGACTTTGGAGAATCCATGACCCTCTGGATGTGTTGGAGGAGCTGGTTCCAGCTGGAGAGCAGCGTGTGGCCACCACAGCCCCGTGTCCAGCCTGCCAGCAGTGCCTGGGGACAATTCTGTGCCACTAAGGAGGAAAAACAAGTGGGAAGCATCCTCAGGGAGACCCTCAGGGGTCAGGTTGACCCTACACAGCTCATCCTGGGGGACACAGCCTGGAGCTGACCCCGCTAGAGCCATCCACGCTCCAATGCAAGAAAGAAATGGTCAAAAAACCTGGAATTAGCTCCAAGACAACCCCAGGGAGCACAACCCGCCCCAGGGAACTCATCCCAGCAGCTCCGAGGGAAAAGGAACAGGGCCAAGGGGGGATTTGTTCAGGGCCTCAGCGACACACAGCATCGAGTTTCTCCTCATTCCAAGGTCAGGTGCTGAAGGAAAGGGCCGGATCACGGCCACCTCATCCAGGTTTGGGATGATGTCTGTGTGAGAAACATCTGAAGCAGGCATCAATTTTTTTTTTTTCTGATGGCAAGAGCTTCCAGAAAAAGTGGGAAGAGTCTTCCAGAAGGTAGGATGAGGGTGCTGAGCCTGATCTCCCAAACCTCCCTGCTTGGAACGGAAGGAGCCAGCGCAGCCACCAACCCCAGGCTCCCAAAAATGCCTGGGATGTGCTTTGGGAAGGGACAATGGACACAGCGCGGTGCCGTCGGAGCAGGCAGGGCAGGTGCCCCGACACAGCCCCCCGAGTGTGTCACTCAGCGAGCACAGAGTGCCACCACCGGCACCTCGGCCACAGCAAAAGGACACGGCTGATTCCCAAAGAGCCCCCAGATCCACACACTTCGAGAAAAGGGATTTGGAGTAAGAGAACAGCAGAACTTTACCCCAACCCCCACTGGGGCACTGCCCCGGGAGCCTCCAGCCAGGCCAGGAGTTGGCTCCTGGCAGCTCCGCTCGCCCCCCACATCCCCCTTAGACATCATCCCACTTCCATGCGCTGCAGTTCAATCCCTAAGGAAACCCGCTGGCACCTCCTCGTCACCATGGCAACGAGGCAGCGTTCCCACCGTCCTTCCTCCCCGCGGCTCCGGCAGGAACAGCTCCCAGCACAAGGTGCCTCGATCTCCTGGAACTGCCTCTCCTGAAGCCCTTCCCAGCGGGAGGGGATATTCCAGCGGCTTCAACACCCGGATCATCCTCCTCCTCCTCGGGCAGGGTTGGAGTGCGGGAAGCTGTGGCATTCCCAGCAGGGCCTGGCCTGATCCCAGCCCTGATCCCGACCATGGGGCAGCTCCATGGGGGAGCCGGGGTTGTGTCGGGGCTGGTTGCACCATTCCCACTCCAGGTATTCCACACCTGCATCCCAGCGAACACCAACTCCGCCACGCGCCCAGCCCCTTCACAGCTCTCCAGAGGCTCCTGTTGGAAACAGCTCCTCTCCCACGGGGACGATTCCCATTGGAACTCCCCCAGCCCGAGGCACGGCAGCTGCCGGGTGGGCGGTGCGAGACGCGGGTGTGGAATTCCAGGAGGATGGAGCAGGGCTGGGAGCTTTGGTGCGGAGCCCCCTGGGTCTCCAGTCCTTTTAGCTCCTCGTTCTCCCTCCTGGGGCTCGGCCCGGCAGATTTCTCCCCTCGCAGCGGGTGTGTGGGCAGGGACACAGGGCAGAGCCAGGCACGGAGGCACCACACCCTTTCTTACACAGTAATTCGATGCAGCAAGAGAGAAAAAAGAGAGGGAGATGCTGCCAAGCGATTCCCAGGGAAACTCTGGAATGGCTTTCAGCCAAATCCCCCCAAAACCATGAAGGGAGCCATGCAGCTCCTACAGCTCTGCTTCCCAAAGCTGCCCTGGGATCTGGGAGAAAGCAAACCCACTTCGCAAAGCTCTCGGATCTGAAATCCCTGGTAGCAAAAATTTATTTCCATGACCGAAGACAAGGAGAAATTTATAAACTTATTCTAGCAACCATCCAAGGAAACAGTAAATATCTCATCATCCGGCAGCCACACATCCACCAGGGCTCTGCCACGCCCCTGCGGGGCACACATCACCTGTCCTGCCTCCTTCCCGACCCCTCCCGTGCCAGGGAATTCCGGGAAGTGGATCCAGCCAGCCTCCAGCTCTAGTGTCCAACATGATAAGGAGAAAAAACAAGCAGCACACTCATTTCAAAGCCCAACAAAGACATGGACAGTGTTAGATTCTCCTAAAAAGAAGTAGTCTCGATGCGTTTTTTCTCCCCCCAAAGCCCCAGTGCCTGGGATCAGCGCATGAGCAGGCTGTGCTTTGGTCCATCCACCCTCTCCAGCTTCTCAAAGTGTTTCCTGGCGTTCCGGATGTTGATCAGCGTGGCTGCGGAAGCTGCGACGGAAAAAGGACAGGGGAGATAAAAAGAAGTTAAAAAGGGTGAGAGTCACCAAGTCCTCAGGGCTGCCTGGCTTCAACAGCTCTGTCTGCAAGGTCTGGGTGCATCCTGCTGCTCCCAAGCCAGGCAAAATCCACAGTGGGATGGGATTTATTCACTTATTAATTGATTAAATTATTAATTTAGGGTGGGATGGGCTGGGCAAAGTTTAATGTGGGATGGGTAAAAATTAAGCATGGGAAGGTCTGGGCAAAATTTAATGTGGGAAGGTCTGGGTAAAATTCAGTGTGGAATGGTCTGGGCAAAATTTAATGGGGATGGTCTGGGCAAAATGCAGCATGGGAAGGTCTGGGTAAAATTTAATGTGGTAAAGTCTGGGTAAAATTTGATCTGGGCTTGTCTGGGCAAAATTTAATGTGGGAAGATCTGGGCAAAGTTTAATGTGGGATGGTCTGAGCAAAATTTAATGTGGGATGGGTAAAAATTAAGCATGGGAAGGTCTGGGCAAAATTTAATGTGGGAAGGTCTGGGTAAAATTTGATCTGGGATTGTCTGGGCAAAATTTAATGTGGGATGGGTAAAAATTAAGCATGGGAAGGTCTGGGTAAAATTTGATCTGGGATTGTCCGGGCAAAATTCACCACAGAATGGTCTGAGCAAAATTTAATGTGGGAAGGTCTGGGCAATGTTTAATGTGGGATGGTCAAGGCTGTTGGCTGATCCCAGGAAAAAAAGGAAAAGCCTCTCCCAGGGAGAGCTGCTCATCCCACAGCTGCTCCCCAGCCCAGCAATGCCCAGCTGTGCCTCCCTCCCAGGGATCCCACTCTGTCCCAAAGTGAGGAGGGCAGGGCAACCACAGCAGCAGGCCCGAGGAGTCCTGGGCAGTGTCCCCCGAGCCCCTCAGCTCCCAGCAGGAATTCCAAGAGCTGTGTAAACAGGGAACTGCTCCCAGGGGCTGCGGGCTGGCACTGCTGCAGCTCCTCCTTGGGATAAATAGATGCTGCTAAAATTAGAGCCTGTCCACCAGAGACAGCCCAGGCAGCCAGAGCAACACCCAGACATGAGCCAGCCCTGCTTCCTCCCCAAAAATCACCGGGGCTGCCAGCTCCCAACTGCCCAAAATAGGTTTTAGGCACGACCTGCTCAGCCAGGTCTGGTTTGGTGGTTCCCTGGGACAGCAGCAGCAGCTCGGCTGTGCCACCACCTCTGCAGGGTCCTGCTCACCTCAGTCCCTCTCTCTTCATTACAATCAGTTCTGTAATTGAAAACTCATTTTCTAAGAGAAACATGATTTAAACTGGACTAATTTCACCTTTTTTCAGGTTTTTCTGGGGTTTTTTTGTCCCGAGCAGGTTTCTCTTGCATCTGAGGTACAGAGGGGTCTGACATGGCCACCATCGCATGACCTCCCCACCCTGCTCACACTCAATCCCTCTCTCTTAATTACAATCAGTTCTGTAATTAAAAACTCATCTTCCAAGAGAAACACGACTCAAACTGGACTAATTTCACCTTTTTTGAGGTTTTTTGGGTTTTTTTTTTGTCCCAAGCAGGTTTCTCTCAGCTCTGACTTACGTATGGAGGGGTCTGACATCACCACCATCACGTATGTGTTGGACGTGAAGATGTCAATGAAAGCAGCAAAGTTGGAGTTCCTGACCTCCATGCTCTGGAAAGAAGCTGCCAGCTTACTGCAAAACAAGGAAATCAAGGGGAAAAAAAAGAGTGAATGAAGAGCTTTTGTGCCCACATGGCCAAAATCCCTGATCTGAGCTGCTGGGAACAAGGAGGAGCTGGAATTCCCTCTTGGCAAGGTGTGGTTACAGCAGGGCTTTGGCTGGGCTTGGTTTTAAAGGCAAAATTCCTCAGTTTTGGGCCAAATGAGAACAATATCAGCTGATTGTGCACTGAGTGAAGGAAATTCCAGACACAACCCCACTGTGACCAGGCCTGCTCCCTGTGGATACCGGGGCTCAGCCATGCCCAGCTGGACACTCTGGATGGGCAGCAGAAATAAGCATAAAATGGGAATATCTGGAGACATCTGAACATCTCTAAACCACCCAGAAACTTCTCCATCCCCTCCGGCTCCACACACCCCCAGCATTAACCTGACTGTGGAGCCTGGGGGCTGTGCCAAGCCAAGCTTCCCACTTTTCCACTGAAAATAGGGATAAGCAGTGTCTGCAAGCCCCGTTCTCCTCAGCCAGCCCTGAGGGCCAGGGCTGGAGCAGAGCTATCCAGCTGACATTCCCAGTTTCCAGCATCAGTTCAGCCCCTGGAATTCCTCTCCCTTGATCCAGGAGAAGGAGGCTTGGAATAAAACAGCACCAAATCTCTCCCACCACTAGCAAAGGAGGAGTTAAATTAACACTGAATGATTTGTGTTCCAGCAATTCCACCCTGGCATTCCTGCTGCCGAGGAGTCAAACTGGGATTCTCCGGAGAGCCCTCTGGAAAAAAGCTGGAATATCCCTGAGCTCCCCAGTGCTGATGAGAGCAGCTCACCTGCAGCTCAGCTTGAACTGTTTGATGATGTTGCTGATCTTCTCAAACCTGTGCACGTCCCGCTGCTCCTTGCACTGATAGTGGGAAATCACCTGGAGAGGAGGCACAGCCAGTCAGGGATCCCAGCACAGCCCTCCCAGCAGCAATTCTGGGAATGGCTGGGGACCAGGGCAGGGATTCCCTCTGGCTGATTGAATCTTGGGAAGTGTTTACAGCAATTCTTGTGGGGCTCTCCTGGAGAAAGGAAACTCAGTGATAGGATCAGCACACAAAGATCTGCCAGGTGACACCACTGTTCCCCTGAGGGCTCCACCTCATGGAGCAGCCATTTAAATCTTGATTCAAAAATAGGTGGAAACAGAGGAAAAAAAGGGTGTCCATCACCTCAGGAATGGGCCAAGTCCTGGGACAGCTTTTCCGTCCTAAGGTGCTGCTGGGACATTCCCCATCCTGCACAGGCAGTGATCCCAAAGCCAAACCAAGCTGTTCCTCCCTAAAGAAAAGCAGCTCAAAGGCAGCTGGATCCTTGGGAATTCCCTCTCTAGACTCCAGAGCAGTTCCCTCCTCTCCCTCCCCGGAGATCCAGCAGCCCAGAGCAGCCCTGAGTGCCTGGATGCCAACACCCAGAGGATCTGAAGAGCTTTAGGAATCTTTGAGAACATCTCTATGATCATTTCCACCGAGCTGGTGGTCCCAGCCCTTTATTCCTCATCCATGTCCAGTGAGAGCTGCATTTCCTGCACCAACAGCTCCATCCCCACTGCAAACCCAACAGGAATCTCTTCAAAACCTCAGGCCAGCTGCTTTGAACTCTTCAGAATCCCAAAATCAGCTCTCACTGGATGTGTCAGGAGCCCTGGCACAGGGATGTGAAGCTCTGCTCTACCCAGAGAGTCACATGTAACAGGTTTTAGGGGTTTTTTTTCCCCTTAACTACCTTAAACCTATCACTTTTAAACTTGCCCAACTATTCCCACAAGCACAGCTTTAGCCACATTCAAGGCTTGCAATTCCCAGTGTTCAATTTCCTTCCTGAACTTCCCAGTTGAGGTTTGTTCACTACAATTTAGACACAATTTCAGAATGAGGTTTTCAGAGGAGCATCTCCCAAAGAGATTCACACAGCAAGATTTCCCTTCAAGAGAAGAGAGTCCTGGGAATGTTTAAATACATGAAAAAAAGGGAGGAGTTTTTTAAGGAGTCACCACTGCTCTCAAATTAAGCACGGAATTTTTGTAGCAAAGATCATCCTTTTTCAGTTAAAAATGTCCTTGTAACAATCAGTCTGTCACACACCCCAAGGTGGAACTGTTTATTATCTCCAAAAGGTCAAAAAGCAGAACTTGCCAGGCATGGCAAGTGTTTGTTCCTGATAGTTGAAGGAGGAAGAAAAGTCGTGGCTCCTTTTCCAAATTCCCTCCATCATTTCCAAATCACCAGCATGGAAAACACTCAGAAAAATTCAAATATTTCCTTTAGTTCAGCAGGAGTTTGGTGCAAAGTGTGAAGAGCCCAGCCCGGAAATCAGGAATATGGACAAGCACCAGGGGTGGTTTTATCCAGCAACTCTGCAGAGGGATTGGGAGCACAAGAACCCAGAAAAGCATCACAGTCCCATGGCTGATCCTCTATCCCTGCTCTGGGTTTGCACAACACCAAAAATCAAAAGAAATCAGGTGCAGCTCGAATGCCCCAGCAGGAGGAAGTGGAAAGGTTTGCTTTTGAAGCTACAAAAGGTTCCTGCCCTGTGCAGAGAGGGATTCTCGGAGCTGTCCCACCGCAATGGGGACATGAAACACACACAGAGCCTGGAGGAGGAAACCCCAACCAAACCTCAGCTCAGCAGCTGCAGGGGGGGATTTTGGGATGGTCCCGTGAGCCACGGGGTCCCAGTGGCTGCTTCTGGTGTCCCAAGGGCTGGATCAGGGCATTCTGCACCTCCCAACTTCCATGGAATCCCACAGTGGGTTGGGTTGGAAGGACCTCAAAGCTCTCCCAGTTCCAAACCCAACACTTTCCACCATCCCAGGCTGCTCCAAGCCCTGTCCAGCCTGGCCTTGGATACTCCCAGGGATCCAGGGGCAGCCACAGCTTCTCTGGGCACCCTGTGCCAGGGCCTCCCCACCCTCACAGGGATCAATTCCTTCCCAATATCCCATCCAGCCCTGCCCTCTGGCAGTGGGAAGCCATTCCCTGTGTCCTGTTCCTCCATCCCTTGTCTCCAGTCCCTCTCCAGCTCTCCTGGAGCCCCTTTAGGCCCTGGAAGGGGTTCTGAGGTCTCCCTGGAGCTTCTCCTCTCCAGGTGAGCACCCCCAGCTCTCCCAGCCTGACTCCAGAGCAGAGGGGAGGGAAAGGGAGGCTCCATCCAGGGAATCCATCCCAGGAACTCACCAGGAATGTGGCTCTCTCAAACAGCAGCACCTCGTCTGCCTCGATGATCTGAGCAAAGTTCCTCAGGTTCATCTCCAGCTGCTGCACGTTGGGGATCAGCTGATAGACAATGCTGGACCAGGCCTGGACGTGGAGACACAGAAAGGTCCCATCAACTCTTCCCTCCTCAGCCCCTCCTGACAAATGTGCTCCCAGAGGGATTTTTGGCACTTCTGGCTGGTGACAGCCTGGCCAAGGCTGAGAAGTTTCTCCCCTCTCTGTGCCCAGGTCCCAGAGGGAGCCCAGACCTGAGGAGACCCTTCCCTGGCTCAGGTTCTGCTTCACCAGGCAGAGAAACCACAGTGCTGCTGAGCAGGCTTAAATCATCCCTGGTTGAAGTTGGGAATGCTTCTGTCTCCTTCTCCTGCTCGAGTTTCCAGAGAGTTTTAATCCTGAGCAAGGTCAGCGCGCAGATGGACACTTGGCAGCTCATCCCTGATCCAAACAAAGTTCCACCTTATCCCAACAGGCCAGGAACAAGCCCAGCAGGGACTGGGGGTGCTGGGATCAACATCTGCTCTCATCCAGACTCAGATTTTCCAAGCTCAGCCTCCCCTCCCTGCCCAGCTGCTGCCCCAGGTGTGGGGCAGTGCCCAAGCTCATCCTTCCCAAGAGCCAGGGGGATATTTGGGACGCCTGTCTGCCAAGTTCCTGGTATTTACCACACGCTCCTGACTTTTTAAAAATTAATTAATTAAACCCAGGATTAATTTGGGGTTTTAATTTACACCCTCCAGAAGAAGCTGAACGTGGCCAATCATTGACACGCCAGCAGCAGCCACAGGGATCCTCCTCCTGCTCCTGCTCCAAGTGGGAAGGCAGATCTGGAGAGGAAGCTGCACTAACCTTGTAGAGTGTCTCATCCCAGATGGAAGTTCTAAAACAAACACATTCCAAGGGCCGGGAAAGGCGCTTCAAGTCTTCCTCACGCTCCTTAAAAATCTGGGAAACAAAGAGAGTTTGGGGATTGAGTGTAAATATTCCTGCCTGTGCCGTGGCTGTAGGAACTCAGTATTTCCCCACCGCCCTGTGACCTTTCAAAAGCATAAAAAAGACACCAAACACCTCTGAAAGGTTGATCCCCAGCACTCCCAGGATGTTCAAGGGCTTAAGAGGATTTCTGGGAAGGCAGAGCAGGATCAATCCACAGAAAACATCTCCTGATTAACTGGGAAAGGTTCACCCCTTGGATTTTGGGGGGGTTTGGCACAAAGCCAGGGCTGGACTGAAAGAAGCAGCTGAGCTGAGCACAACTGTCACTGTCACCCCCATCCAAACTGCGAGCAGGGGCTTGAAGGAGCTGGATTCCCTCCAGTTCTGCTCCCTCCTGGAGCCAAGGTGTGCTGGGAGCTCTGGAAGCAGGCAGGAAAGGCTTTTTTTGTCCCTAAAAATCAGCACTGCTCCTCTCCACCGGATTCTGGGATGACACACTTTAAAAAGAGGCAGGAAAAGCTCTGAGAACATCTGAGAAAGCCTTCGAGGAGCAGCCCTGAGGGGCTGCCTCTGAAGTGTGACCCACACGGCACAGGGGATGCTCCGTGCGGGAGCATTTCCATGGCAACTCCCAGCTCCTCACCAGATCCCGCTGGTCCTCCTGCACCAAGTCCATCTTGTGCACCAGGCAGAAGATCTTGGCATCGGGGGAGTTCTGGAGAATGGCCTCCAGGCAGGACTGGTAGTAGTGCATGTCCTTCTCCAGCTCCCTGCTCTCCACGTCGAACACGTAGATCAGCACCTCCACGTTGCGGAAGATGTTGTCCCTCTGGCTGGTGAAGTAGTTCTCCATGAAGGTGTCCTGGCTGAGGGAGCAGGGCAGGAAAACAGGGAGACTCCGGTTAGAGCCCAGCTGAGGTTTGTTCACCACAATTTCGACACAATTTCAGAATGAGGTTTTCAGAGGAACATCTCCCAAAGAGATTCACACAGCAAGATTTCCCTTCAAGAGAAGAGAGTCCTGGGAATGTTTAAATATATGAAAAAAAAAGGGAGGAGTTTTTTAAGGAGTCACCACTGCTCTCAAATTAAGCACGGAATTTTTGTAGCAAAGATCATCCTGAGAGCAGCTCTTGCCTGGCACGCTGGGTTTGTGGGAAACTCCTCCTGCCGGGAAAGCAAGGCTGGGATTTGGAGCTGCATCCCCTGAGCATTCCCAAGGAAAGCTGGATGCTCCTGGAGAGCCGGAGCTGAAGCTTCCCTCGTGTCCTGCTGCTCCTGGCCCCAGGCTGGCTTTTAGGAGCTGTTTGTGAAACCCCACAGCAGCAGCAACAGGTGAAATGTGACCCAAAGCACCAGCTCAGCCTTAAATCCCAGCATTTAAATCTCCTTTAACTCTGGCTGAATTGGCTGAGATGATCCAGAGGCCATGGAGCTGAGGAGGGGACAGCATTCCTTGAAAAGCTGCTTCCAGGAGCCACAGGATCAACCTCCAGCGTGGCCTCTGTGCACAAATCCCACCTGGATGGAGCTGGAGATGAACAATTCCAGCACCTCAGGACAGCAGGAAAAGGGGCATTCCCTCGGCACACCTCATCCCAGAGGGAGGAGAATCCACTCTGTTCCATCCCTGATTCCCCACAGCCTCCCCCAAAGGCTGGAAAAGGACAGGGATAATCAGTACCTACCCTCCACAGTCCCACAGGTTCAACACCAGGTTTCCCAGGAATCTGACATGGGAATGCTCCACATCAACTGCAAAGAGACAGCAGGAATTCACTGACTGCACCACACACCCGGGGCAGAGCTCGGGTGGCCACAAACCATGGAAATCAGCATAAAATCATGGAATGGTTTGGGCTGGAAGGGATTAAAGCCCTCATTCCAGCCCCAGCCATGGGCAAGGACACTTCCCACTATTCCAGGGTGCTCCAAGCCCCATCCAGCCTGGCCTTGGACACTTCCAGGGATGGGCCACTCCTCACAAAGCAGCCCCAGTTCGTAAATCCCACCAAAACTCCATTTCCCAGATGAATCCAGAGCCCACTGCTCTCCTGAGAAGTGCAGCGAGTGTTCCCCTCCAAGCAGACATTCCCTGATCCCTGGGATATTGTAGGAAGGACTCTGCAGGGCTTTAAGCCCTCCTTAACAAAATAAACCAGGAACACAGGGAATGTCAGGTTCAGGAAGAGGCCAAATTTATGGCAAAGAGGAAAATTACACCAATCCCTGGCACTAAATCCTCACAGGCCCTTCCCAGCGAGAAGCACCGATCCCAATAACTCATCCCCCTCTTCCAGAGGAATCCCTTCTTGCTCTTTCCCAACAATTGCTTTGGAAAGGGAAAAGGAGAGGCACTCCTTAAGCCCAGTGCACCATCCTGCCAAAAGCAGGGGGGCACTGCAGGATCCCTGTGCTGGAGACCCCTGGACACAGCAGGAATGTTCCACCAGCATGGAGGAGGCTCTGACAGGTGCAGCTGCACCAAAGGCTGCTTCCTGATCCCAAAAAAAAGAGGAGTTAAGGATAAAAGCTGAACAATAAAGCAGCAAAGCCGATCCCAGCGCTGCCTTTCCCTTCCCTCCACTTCCTGCCTGTCCCGGGCTGATCCCGGGAGCGAAGCTCCCAGCGAGGTGTGGCAGCCGGGAGGACCTGCAGGGCCACACCCGACCCAGGGATCGCTGCAGGGAACGGCCCCGCCCCTCTAATGAGGGGGTTGGAGCCCTGGGATCTGGGAATTGGGCCGGGAATTCCTTACTCGTGGCCCCCAGGCGCCGCGTGTCCCGGGCGATGTAGTTGGCGAAGATAATGGATCTCATGCTGGTCTTCCCAGACCCACTTTTACCCATCAGCAGCACCTGGAGAGAGGGAAAGAAGGAAAACTGAGCTCCCGCAGAGCACCGAGTCCTTCCCAGCTCTCTCGAGCTGACATCTGACTGCCAGAGCCACTAAACACAGGACTGGCACATTCCAGCTGGGAATGCACCAGGAGAGAGGAAAAGAGGAACACGAGGGGAGCAGGAGACACATCCCAACCCCTGCTGTCCCCATGGTCACTGGGCCATGGTCATCCCAACCCCTGCTGTCCCCATGGTCACTGGGCCATGGTCAGATTGAACACTTTTCCCAACACACATGGACACAGGACTTGGGAAGTTCAGGAGCTGCCTCCCCATTCCCAGCCCCTCCCACCCGATGGCTTTGGTGGCACCAAAGGACTTCAGAGATGAGCAACAGCTTTGTCTCAACCCTTCCAGACCAGAAACAACCGCTCGCCCCCTGGTTTTCCACCCCAAACACCCTCTCCTAACCACAGGATGGTTTGAGTTGGAAGGGACCTTAAAGATCTCCTAATCCTGCTCTTCCCATAACATGACTGGGTTTCTTTTTCCCAAGTGCCAGGGACATTCCCAGTTTCAGGTGCCAGAGGACCAGAAAAAAAGGAAAAGCAGATGAGACAGCCCAGGTCAGAGTCCCCAGAGTAGGGGAGACTCTTCATGGCTCCAGTGACTCCTCTCCCGAGGAGACACTTTGGCTCCATGATGTCCCATCCCTGCAGACCTCAGGGGAAAGGAGAGGCAGCCAAAAAGTAGGGAATGCTGGGGATGAGGGGAGACAGTCACACCAGAGACAGTCAAACCAAGCAAGGCTTTACATTGTGATCTAAAAATAAAAATTAAACAAAACAAACCCATCAGTGGCAGCCAACACAGCCTTGCTCACAAAACCCAGCTGTTAAACAAGCTCCAGCTACAAAGCCAAATCCAGCTTTTGGCAGCAGCCCTGCCAGTCTCCCATCCAGGAGGGATTTCAGGAGAACTGGCCAGTGAGCTCCTGCCCAGCCTCCCACCCTCACCCTGTGCCAGCAGGGCAGCAGCTGCCACAGCCTCGGGACAAAACCAAGGCACAATTCCCCGATCCTGCTTGCTCAGGTCACTCCTGCAGCAGCTCCGGGCTGGGAGCGCCCTGGCCAGAGGGAAGCTGCTCACAGGCTCCAGGATTTGGCAACAAAATCCTGTTCCTGGCTGTTCCACATCCAGGCAGGCTGGGGAGGCCACCCCAGAAGCTGCCCTGTCCTGCCCTGTCCCCTGAGCTGATCCCATGAACAGCCAAGCTCTTATTTCACAGCACCGGCACAAAATCCCCGGCAGAAACTCAATCCCACTCCGAGGCATGGCCCAAACCAGCCCCAATTCCCAAAGTTCGGGCTGCAGAGGCCTTGCAGGGGGTCAGACAGCAGCACCGAGGGCCAAGCAGGGAACCCAATCCCGCCTCACCATGGAAAAGCAGCCAGATATTCCTTTAAGAGCTCTGGATATGCTCCCGCTGGGATACACCCACCCCTGCGATTCCCAGAGCTGCTGCTGTGTTGAATTTCATCCTCCTGGGATCCCCGAGCGAATTCGGGGCTCCTGGGACAGCTCGGGAGGGTGGCCCAGGGACAGGGAAGGGGTTGGAGCAGATGCTCCTCCCTGAGCAGGGCTTTGCACAGGGCTTTGCACAGGGTTTTGCAACAGCCCCAGCAGCGCCCGGGGAACAGCAACTGCCGGGGAAGGCTCTGCACGAACCCAGCCCACGCCCAGGCCAGGATTAAAGCCGGTTTTAACGCCCGGCACTTTCAGCAGAGGATGCAGCGCTGCCTCCGAGAGGCACCGGAGCCCCAGCCCGAGGGATGGGTACAACAAACGGAGTTCACGGATGGGGCTGGGGAAGGGAAACACAGCATCCCCCTTCCCGTCCTCACCTTTTTCTTCATGGCTGTGCTTGGCATCACACACCTGCCGAGAGAAGCCCACCTTGGATCGCTGCTTTCCTCCCGGCCCCAATCCCAATCCCAATCCCAATCCCAATCCCACCCCCGGCGCTGGGGAAGCGCTGACACAGCCCCAGCTCCCCTCCCCCCGCTCCGGGCCATGGGGAACTCCCGCTGCCGCCGGGAAACCTCCGGCGTTCCCGAAATCACCCGGCCCGGGCGGGATCGCTGCGGCCGGGCCGGGATTCCCCCCGCAGCCCCTTGCCCCGGGATGTCCTTCCGTTCCCCCGGGATTCCCCGCAGCTTTCCCCGGGGATGCTCCGCAGCCCCTTCCCCCGGTATGGCCCCGAAACTCTTTTAGCCGGG
>VZTE01000093.1:0-10605 GCA_013397775.1 Eulacestoma nigropectus
GCCATTTCAGCTCAAGCCCCGCCGAAATTCTTCATCCTTCCCCCTTCCCTGCAATTGACCAAACCACCCAGGGAAAACCGCTCCATGTCCTCCAGGAGCCCTTTTACAACTTTAGTGTTGGATCAGAACATCATAAAGGAGCAGGTGCTCGTAGGGATTTGTATATTCAAGGATTTACAGTCCTATATGAGCTGGTTTCAAACCAGAGGAATCCAGGTCATTTTGTCTCTGAAATGAACTTTTCCTTTTACAAAATGATGAAAAAAGTGAGTACAAGCAGGCCTCTGAGTAATAAACTCCATTTAACTTTCAAGTGAGTACAATCCCCTGTCCTGGAAAAGGGCTGTTCCCATAGCAGAGCTCAGCAAATGCACAAGGTTTAATCCTGTTATCCAGAGGTTCAAATCATCTCCCTTACCTCCCCTCTTTCCCTAACATACCTAGTCTTGACCTGACCCTTTCTTTTTAAAAATATCTCTACTCCCATCATATCCCAGTTCTAATTGCTTTAGCCTTCTTAATATTAGAAGAATGAAAAATCCTAAATTCCATACAAGCCAAAAAAGGCCCAAACATTGTACACCCCTTTGGATTACTCCAGGCAGTAGCAAATGGGATCACGCTGTTCAGTATAGAGCCTATTTGGGAGGTGAATCCAAGCTAGAATAGAGCAGGCACCAGCACACCGATCTGCTGTGCAGACCTGTCTCATTCGTTAAGGATACGTGCCTGAACATAGTCACCGTGGTAAGGTGAACAGAGAGCTGCAACATGCAAAGTGAATCTCCTCCCCAACCTTACTTCTAGGAGCAATCATTACAGTTTTCAGCAACCACTGAATCACAGCTTGAACAAGAATAGGAATTAACACCCTCGCTATCATTCCACTCATCTCCAAATCTGCAAATCCCGCCACCCACGAGCCACTGAAGCCATAATCAAACACTTCCCTAGTACAAGCAGCCGCCTCGGCATTTGTCGTCTTTTGCAGCAGAACCAGTGTGACATTAGCAAATTAAACCACCCAGCGTCCTGCCCCTACTGACAACAGCGATTGCAATCTAACTAATCCCAGTCCCTTTCCATTTCTGCTTCACAGAAGTACTTAATTCCTATTCACTGCTGTCAACAATAATTAAATTCACTGCCATCCATCGCCATTCTCTTCCTAAAGCACTCCACTCAAAATTATTAATCGCCATAATCCTTGCCTCAGCAGCTCTAGGAGACTGAATTGGACTAAATCAAACACAGATCTGAAAAAGCTTAAGCGTTCTCGCTTAGGTTTAATAACCTAATAATTATTATGGCTATAATAGCCAAACACCCCCTACCAACTTTCTGCTTTTACTTCCTTATAACTGCCACAGTAGTCCTCGCTCTCAACGCAAACGAAGTTCAAAAACTACCACTGATAATGGCCTAAAGAACAAAAATACCCACATGCTCAATAAAATCTCAGTCTTAGGCTTCCTAGCAGGACCTCCCCTGCTACCAGGCTTCCTGTCTAAATGACTTGCTATAGAAAAACTTACTAAACACAAAATGACCGCAACAGATGCAGTCACTGACATACTCTCACTACTAGGATTGTTCTTGTACCTTCTTCTCACATACTACTCAACAAACACACTTCCACCACTCCAAAGAAAAGCCCTAACCATAATTCTATGACTACCACTAACCAAAATCCTGCCCAACAAAAACTGTAAACCTAAATAATCATATCCCTAAAAACCCAATAAAAAATTAGCCCTAACGATTGAAACTGCAACCCAGTCCATAAACCTAAACATAACTCTAGCATTAACCCTAGCGACTTTATCCTAAGAATATTTAAAACTAAACCCTCACCTTAAAATTAAGTCCAACACTTGCCCTAAACCTAAATGTAACCAAAATGACTGTAAATCTAATACTAACACTACCACCTAATGCTAACCCTATGAACAGTAACCCTAACCCTAAACTCAAAGCTAACTCTAAATTTATCCCTCATGACCATAACCCTAACCTTAAACTCAAGCCTAACCATAATACAAACCCTTCACCTAAAACCCTAACACTGACCATAACCTTAACCCTCCCTTTAGCACTGTTTGCTATACCTAAACCTAAACCTAATGACTCTTAAGCAAAACCACACACAAAGAGACTACAAAGAGAAGGTGAGGACTACAAAAAGTGCCTCACCAGTACCCTTGGGACCATGGTCCCTGACATTTGCAGTATCCTGGGACTAAGGACCACAGAGCCTACTGGGCAGGCAATCCTGAGTCTCATCAGCATGGAGTTGGGACATATGTTGGGTGTTTTGGTGCCTGGGATTATGTAACGAAGTCCTTTGAGCAGGGATCCCTGAATGATGACTTTGGTAATGTCTCTGGAGTGGCTGGTTAAAATCTTGCCAATCCTTCTTTTGAGTTTCTTCAGGCAGAAGAGCACACTGTTGATGATAGGTATTGATCCTGGATTCCTGATTTGCAGGGCAATGCCCACTAATTGATGAGCAACAGGCTCTCAGCTAGAAGTTACTTTGTGGGGTAGATTGTTCTGTCTGGGCAGTTGCTCCCTGTCCAGCATTCCCTAAGAACCCCACATCCCTCCCAGATGATATCCAAGGCCTAAGAGCCCTGTATGCCCAAAACAATCTCCAAATCACCCCTCAAGCCCTGATAGCAGTCCCACATATGCCTTTTGCTGGGCACCAGACGTTACCACCTCCATCAACATGCAGGCATCCTGTCTTGCACCTGGTCCCAGACACACCAGCCCCACCACTCCGTACGGCCTGGTCCCCTGCCCTCTTTCCCATCCCTCCCCACACCTCTCACTGTTCCCTGACCTGCCCAGGAAGGAAAAGCCACGTTGCAAGGCAAGACTGTGTGGTCTGGGTGAGGATTCCAAACCCACAGTAATTTCACAAATAACTTCTGGGATAAGCACATCCAGGTCACATCCTCCTCACTTGAGGAGATCCTGCTCTCCCTCCACTCCCATGTTCCCCACAGACAACAAGAAGGCTTGTGCTAGAAGAAAACAGTTTATTTTTTTAAACAGAACTTTTTTTCAACCCTTGTTCCTCAGAGTTTTTCTTTTTTTGCAAAGATACAGTATTATCTGAAGAACCTCTGCATATATATATATATATATATAAAATATATGTGTGTGCATATATTTATAAACCTAAACAATCCTGCAAACCTGTGTCACTCACAGTAGCCCTTCCTGCTTCGTAAAAGAGAAGAAAACTCCAACCAAGGGCAAAAATGCAGCCCCTCTCACGCAGAGGAACCAAACCACATCCATCTGTGGCTGGAGAGAATCCCACCAGCTCCAACTGGGAGGCTTTAACTTGAGTGTAAATGCATCTCTTTACAGCATTTCTGGACGCTGGCCATCGCGAGACAGTGCCATGCTGGGACACGTGCCCAGCCCTTGGGGAGAGCACACCAAGGACAAGGAGCAGCCCTTTAACAGGCAGCAAGTGGCCCTCACTCTGCAGGTGGGCTGTGACTTTCTAACTCAAATACCTACAGGCAGAACTGGAGACAAGGGAAAAAGGCAAGGAGACGTCTTTCTGAGAGAGGTGGCCAGAGTAACACAGACCAACTGCCCAGAGCAATGTTCCTGCATATTCAAGAGTCACTGAGCAAGAAGCCTCCCAGAGGAAACGCTTTGTTCCGTCTGGGAGCTCCTCCCTGCCTTTGAAGAAAAACATTAACACAAACTCGTTGAGACAAAGTAGAGGCAGAGGTCCAAGCTGGCAGGCTGGGTGACAGAACACTTCTAGTCATAGCTATCATCATCATCAAAGTAAGAATCACAATCTGACTCATTATCAATCATAAAGTTGTCTTCATCAAGGTCATCGTCGTCATCATAGTCTTCCTGCCACTGTGGATCATACTCCTCATCTTCAACCTCTTTGCCACCCTCATCTGTGTTGGGGGAGTCACACAGGATGGTACGTTTTTGCCTGTTGAGAAGGAGAGCATAAGAGCAGAGCCTCTGCTGTGAGCATCAGCTGTCACCCAGCCCCACAACACCCTACTGCCATGGTCTCATCATCCCCATCCAAAGAAACTCAAGAGTCCAGGGAGAGCAACTTCCGTAACTGAGTCTGCCAGTGATGGAGCTTTCTCGATCACAGCTGCATACCATCAGAGGTTTTGCTGGTTTCCCTACACCACTATGTCACTTAAATTGCTACCTCAAACCGCAAAACAGGATGCAAGTAATCAGTGTCTGTCATTCACTCTTTTGATGTCAGTGAGCACAGGAGAAAACTCTGCTCACCTGCTTTTTGTCTGCACTCACTCACCTTCCCCTGTTAGCCCACTAAGCAAACTCACCCTGTACATGCAAGGGCTGAAGCAGGCACATTTGTGAGTTTCAACTTTCTCTGAACAGCATCTCCTGAAGTCTGGAGCCCAACATGAAAATCCTGTTAGCAGGAAAGAACAGCCAAAGGAGAGAGAAACAATATGTGAACTAGGGTGTATTTTGTGCTGCAAACTCCCACCCTGCACACACATAATCCCGAGTCTATCCCCTCAGCTGATCAAGCCCTTCAGTTTGCCCACAATCAGATTAGAAAAGAGCAAGACAAGCCATTAACAGGCATGCGGCCTTCACCTGTGTGGAGTGCCAGAGAATTGCAAAGAGACGCTCCTTGATCTGCCGCACCAACTCCAAGCCCGCACGGAAGTGCTCTGCTTTCAGGAGCTGAAGAGAGGTGGCCAAGTCCTGGTACTGCAGCAGGGTTTCCTCTGCAATTCAAGGCCAACAAAGTCATGCTGCATCCCACACCCTCGAGGAGGGACCAAGTCCTTGGCTCTGATTATAAAGCCAGCCATAGCTACTTAGATCTCTTGTGCACATACATCCCTCTTTCAGAACAGAACATGTTGCTCTTTACTGCATTAATCTCCACTGGCAGCCAAACTGCTCCAGTGGACTTCCTCAGAAATGACATTGAGAAGGCAAAAAAGGACTGGGAGAAGTGAGAGGCCAGCTGGGTGTTGGTATATATGCTATCCCTCCACTAGAGAGCTGCTGCTCTTTGAATACAGCTGGAAATGCTAGTCACTACTCCAAAGAGGCTACAGGACTTACCAAGGAGGATCTGAAGAGCATTAGTGAGCAGCTCTAGGCTCTCAGTCTGCTGTTCCACAATATCCATGCTCTCAGTGTCCTGGTTATAGTAGCTGTACACACAGGAGTAGGCCAGCACCTGGAAAAGTACAGATCTTGTTCTTAAGCACCCTCCTTCAGCTTCAGAGTGGGCAAGAAGGGAGCAGCACCCAACCCTTCCAGACCTCATTATTGTCAGTGGCCTCTGATCTGTGGCCATAGCCCAGTGACCCATTTTGAGAAGCGACAGCAGTGCCAGGCTAACTAGAGCTACTGGCAGGATTGGAAATGAATGTGCAATTATTTTATATTGAAGTCTGAAATAACTGATTGTTCCCACCTGCAAACCATCACAAGAACACAGACTGTAAATGCCTAACAAGCGTGACTGACCAGCAGGGAAAGAGCCAAACCCACTGGCGCACAGGACCTAGGCAATGCTGGGCAGCCCAGGCTGAACAAAAGTGGCAGTGAACTAAGGGAATGGAGCCCAAAGGGAAGCAGGCATGGTGCTATACATCACCAAGAGCCCACAACAACGGCATTTCAACAAGTGGCAAACTCCAGTTATGAATGAATGATCCCTAAAGCCATATAGGCACATGGCAGGATATGAGATCACTGTTTCCATTCAAAGAAATGGGCCAGAAAATTCAGCAGCAGCAGCAACAAGCAACGGTGATATGTACCCCAGAAAACTCAGGGGCCACCACACTGAGAAGACAATATAGGGTCAGGCACCCTTGTCCCACATGCCTCTCTCAAAATCAAGCCTACCTGCAAAACCAAGGTGTATATGCAAAGTCATTACTGAGAAGACAATTCCCACCTCCTGCCTATGTTTCAGGACAGAGCAGGCATTACAGGCCTAAGGTGTCACAGGCTTACTGCACAAACCCAGTGGCTGCACTACAAATCCTTTTTATGTGGCTACCAGGACATGCAGTAGGTAACTCTGTGCTTCCAAAATATCTATGGTTCATGAAATGAAGTTAAGGAAAGAAAAACATAACATGAGCATCAAGAGGAACTTCCTAACTGTAACACAGCATCAGGAGAGCTTTCAAAAGGTAAGTACCTTCACTGGGGCATTTCTAATAGGAATGGACCAAACCCAGTGGATGAAAACCCTAAATACAGACTTTGTGTTGATTCCATGGTGTCAACTTGAGCTAAGCTCCAAATCTTATGAACTGACTGTAATGAACACTGCAAACAGAGCTCAACTCAGTCTGAAAGCAGGGAAGGGCAGACACGAGCTCTTCCCCTGTCCTGATGCTATTCCTCCCCTCAAGCTTTCTCTGTCTCCCCTTGTTTGGGGAAGAATAAGGTTGGTGTCTCCTCACTTTAAGAAAGGCTTGAAAACACCAACAGAATTAAGTCTAAACCTCAGCAATACTATTATCCAGCCTTACCTTCCGTGCCTGTTCTAGCACTTTACAGGCATCAAGAACAAAGGTCAAGTTCCTAATTTTCGGCATCTCTCTGATGGAAGAAATGCTGTTCCTCAGACTTATGGCAAATTCCTGCAATAACCAAAGGAGGAGGAAAGAAAAGTCAATGTCAGTGTCAAGCTCCAGAAGATGGAAAAAACAGCACCTTCCACACAAATAATTGCTAAGCATCCTGAACTGCCATCCCAGAAGATGCAGGCAGCAGCAGAGCATTTAATGCACCCAACTATGACATCTCATCTGTGCCATCACTTCAATCTTTTACAGCAGAGCTCAACCTCCAGTCACCACTTGCTCCCAACTGCTGCACCACTCTGAGCCCCTGAACACCACAAGTCAGGTGCTCAGTTTCCACACCAGACTTGACAGAAGAAAGCAGCAAGGGATTACTCCTTAATGTCAGAGCCAGGGCAAAATGACCAGGCATCCCCGCCTGGACGTGAAGCCTGCTTCTCAGCAGAGAAGACACTGACACGAGAAACTGCCCGGCTCACCAGGCTGAGGCTGCAGTCTGCGTCTGCAAAGGAAGGAGGAGGCCTTACCCTTGCGTGGTGATGAAAGGTGCATCTCTCGTTGTAATCCTGGAAACGCTTCTCCTGCCAAGCTGCTTTACTCACCTGAAAGGAAAGGTACACGAACCTGTAGCATTTTCCCTCAAGTACCAGGGCTACCTGGAAATGCCAGTATTACTGGCAAATTCACAAAGTACAGAGTAAAGGGCCCAAGTGGAGACCCTTACCGTCTTTGAGAGGCTATAGGGGCCTCTGAACACAAGCATGAACCCTGGAGATACAGCAAACCACTCACCATAGCAGAGCAGTTGTAATAATCCTTGTGATTCGGCCTCCAGGGCTTGAGGCAGCGCCAGCAGAAGCCGTGATTACACTTTGCACATGTCATACTGCAGAAGGACAATGGGAATCACTCAGTCCTAACAGCCACTTCCAGACAGCTCCTCCCAGGGCTGCCCTACACCACAGCCAGGGAGCGTGCCACCCGGTCACAAACACAGCAGCAAACAAAAACCTATACTCACTGCAGGCACCCCTCATTTTTCTCTATCTGAGCCTGGCAGTTTGGGCAGTGCTTTGAAATGAGCTTAGCCAGATGTTTGCTTTGGGCTTCACTTGTCATTCCCTCGTAGTATCCATCATCATCCACCCACCGAGACATGTGGCTGCAGCTGGCAGGGTAATGGGCCTGAAAGAGAGAGAGAGAGAGACAGTCAGTCAGTCAAGCACACAAAAGCACAAGGGTGTGTGCCAAACCTAAGACAGTACAGCCTGTGATCCAGCTCGGCCTCACCTCCGGGAAGTTGCAGTTGAAGCAGGATATCCAGGAGCACTTGGAACAGGCTGCTCCATAGCCAAGTCCATCCTTAAGGAGGATCTGATCACAGCCCTGAGGGTTGGTGCACCAAGTCAGGTTGGAGCAACACTCAACATAGCGTCTGAGGAGGGCTTTTTCATACTGTAAGGAGAAGCCAGGAAGGAGATTTAAGCCAGAGAAGCTGCATGGTTAGGCCTTACAACCAGAGTCTGGTGCTCAGGGCTCTGCATCTCATCAAACAACTGCTCACAACAAAACAGCACTCACTTAGTTTACCCTTTCATTCCCTTTGTGTAAATTTTTCTACCCGCCCCACGTCGTATCTGGAAGCTGTTTAATTTCACAGAATTGCAGAGGTTGGAAGGCATTTCTGGCAATAAAAACTGGTCCACCCTCTCCAGCTTAAAGCAGGATTGCTCAGGACCACATCCAGTTGGGTTTTGAATATACCCAAACACGCTGACTACAAACCTCTCTGCCCAAACTGGTCCCGTCTCTCATACCCTCACTATTGAAAGAAAAACCCCAACCCCAACAACCAGTTTTCTTATGTTTAAATATAATTCCAGCATTAGATCTTCATACAATAAACTAGTTATTTTGAGCTCAGGGTTGGACCAGAGACCTCCACAGATTATTGCAACCCAAAATATTCTATGACTGTACATGTGACTCTGCACGAGACATTAACACTCCAGCCATACCACTCACTGATCAAAAGGAAAACACAACATTTCGGTGAGAGCATCAGAGCAACTTGTTAAAATTAGCTGCTCTTTATGTCCACCTGTAATAATTATCTCCTTTTACACAACAGTCACAGCAACAGGCTATTAAACCCTGCTTTCAGACAGGTGTGACTGTGGGATTTGCAAAGGCAGTAAGGACTAATTGCACAGATATATGCACTAGTTCTCCAAACACTTCTGATAAAAAACAAGACAAAAGATACACCTGTCAAACAGAGCAGTGGAAAAGAGACTGTTCTGCCCAGCAATTAACAAAGAGTCTGCCATGTGACAGCTACAGCTCTGCCATTGGGTGGGGAGGGCATTCAGCCCTACAAATTGAAAGAACAGAAAAAGTAGCTTCTGCTTTAGAATAAGCAGCTACTGCTGTCCCCTGATGACCCAGGACTAAGGTAAGCAGAGCTCAGAAAGACTGGATTAGAGATGCCTGTAGACTCACACAGACTTAAGAGTGAAGATTAAGTCTGATGTGGTAATTCCTGCCATCTCCACAAAAACCTGAACTGCTCCAAGCCAGAGACTGATGGAAGAGAAAGGACATAGGGGTCACTGATGCAGCAGTAAAATGAAATTGCTCATGTTTTCATTTGGCCTAGATTTTTATTTTATTATTATTATTATTAAATTGCTCCCAGCACACCACTAGAGGATACTTGTCGTGAGCTGCTACTATGGCTCTCATCTAGTCCTGAACTAACAATGTCCCTGAAATGTTTGCTGCAGACATATTTAGAGGAAATACCACTGTGCTCTTTTGTTGATGTTATGCTTTCCTGAACAGCTGGTATTGACCATGATCAGAGAACACAGATGAGATCTGGTTGGCCTCCACTATCATGCTGCCCGTCTTAGCAACAGAAGGGAAAAAGCAGCAGCAAAATTATCTGATAGTGCTGACCAAAATGAAAGAGAGCTTGGACATGCAGCAAGCACCCCTCCTGCTTCACCTTGGCTATAATCTCCTGGGAGGACACGATGGAGTAGATGAAGGCTGTGGTTGGCTGAGCACGGCACTCGGATATGGGACAGGTGCAGTTGACAACCATGTTCTGCTCAATGCGAGTCGTGAGATATTCCCTCCAACAGGGCTGTCAGGGCACAAGGGGAGAGATCAGACCTAAACAAGGCCGTGGGAGCCTGGAAGCCCTTCCCACCCAGCAGAGGGTGCACAAAACCCCACAAATCATGGGTAAGTACCCAAAAGCACAAAACTGGGAACAGACAAATCAGGGGGTGAAGGATCACAACAAAAAAGTGAGCTGAGAAAAGAGAATGTATAACCTCTGAAAAATCCCCTGATAACACCTTCAGACAAAGAACAGCTGTTCCAAGTAGACAGCAACAATTCCCTGTCAAGCAGCAGGAACCAAAGGCCCCAGGACCTTCACCTTGCAGCAGTAGTGCATGCAGCAAAGGGTTGGTGGCTTCTCAGTGGGACAGAGCTGGTTCACACAGACTGGGCAGTGGGTTCCAGGGCTTGGGGGAGGCTGGACATCCTGCACTTGCAGTCCTGAGGAGATGAGCAAGGCCTCATGGTTCTCCACATAACACTGGATCAGGAAATCCACATTCCACCTGCAGTGCATGAGGAGGTGCCGAGCAACATCATCCGGTATGCTCAAAGTATCCTGGACCTGCTGCACTGTCTGGTTCATGAGCAGCTTTGCCTCCTCTGGACTGAGCGTGTGCCCCATTGGCACCTGCAGCATTGCCATGAGATATTCTTCCGCCCTGTCTGTGCCAGGATTCAGCCTGACATGGAGAAATGTGTGGTGTTCACACAGGGTGGAGAAGCACACCCCTCCACACCTGGTGACATGCACCCCTACCAATGCAGGCTGTCTCTGCCGTCCTCCTCTGGAGATGCCTGTGCTGGCCTGCACTGGAAAGTCATCTGTGCTTGGCCGCCAAGAGGTGTTGAGGATTCAGCAGAGATG
>VZTE01000094.1:9049-79349 GCA_013397775.1 Eulacestoma nigropectus
GGGAGGTTTCCGATGATAGGCTGCGTCCGCCGTCAAGCATTCCTGCCGCCCTCTCCGGGGTGTGAGTGGAGGTGTAAGCGAGGTTTCCGTTCTCGGGCTCGGCTCCCTGACTGCATCCGTGTTTGCTCTTTAGGATCCAGGTTTCTGCGAGTTTCTGTTTTTAAGATTGAGGTTTTCGGGTTTTGTTTGTTTTGTGTTTGTCTATCGCCAGTCCAGGTTTCATAAAGGAAAACTGATTTGTCTGGTTCTTTTTACCGTAGGGGGCTTGAACGACAGAGTCAGTCCTGGATGTTTGCAGGCTTTTGCTTCAGCTCGCAGAGAAGAAAAAAGGTGGACACTGACCAGCAGTTGCTTCCTGTGAAAGGAAATATCGGACACTGCTCTGGGTTTATTTGTGCATGCTTCGTCCTGAAAAGGCCTCTGAAACAATCAGTAGACATCTGAGAAGAGAATTGAAGAAGTCATGAGGTTTTTTCTTCTAGCAGTGTTGAGTGCATCACCCTTGGATTCTTTGGTCCACATGGCATGGATACATGGCTAAATTTATGAAGTTCTGAGTACTTCAGCTGCCAAAATAAAGTGCTTTCCTCTTTTTCGATACTCTTTTTTTTTTTTTTTCTCGGCAACATTCTGTCTGAGTCAGAGGCATAACCAGTTTTGTTGACTGGCTCCAGGTTAAATGTGGCCTGAGTCACTGTGGAGACATTGCTGAAAAGTTTCATGGCAGATTTTTTTCCCCCCTTATTTTATTTTTTAGATTTTCTGACATAGTGTTCTCTCATTTTGCAGTGAGACCTATTTTCTAAATGGAGAATTTAATAGATATTTCTATATCCTTTTATCTTTTATATTTTATTTAATATTTTTGTTTAAAAATGTTGTTGCCAGTAAGCAGTATGGAGGTATCCAGATAACTGTTGTTTACAAATGCCTCTGCTTCCAGGAGGTAGGAAATGTTCTACAGTTCATACGTGAAATTTGGGGTTTTGGCTTCACAGTTTGTGGTGTAAAACCTGTATTTATTTCACCTGGAGCTGATGCTGCATATAGGGATATCTACATGGAATAGACAAGAGAAGAAGCTGTCAGAGAAAACAAAAGGTTTTTAAGACAGACAGTTGGCAGACTTTGTAAATAGCCTTGCGGGATCTGTAAGCGAGAAGGATGGGTAGCTGATTTCTCTGAGGTCAAATCTATGTCAAACTGCTACGAATGTAGTATCAACGGGAACTCGGGATATTATCTCAAGGAAAACAAACTGGAAAATTATAAATCACGCAGTACCTAACACCTTGTGCAGTCCTCTTGGATTAGGTAAGTGTTGTGGTGTTCATAAATCACACTTTACACTTGAAAGAACATTTTATCAGTAGAACAGTTAAACGAGTAATTTTTACTGGTTAGAGCTTATTTTTTTGGGGGGGGGTGGGGGGAGTTGTTTGTTTTGTTTCGGGGTTTTTTGTCTGTTTGTTTTTTTGGTTTGGTTTTTTTGGTTTTTTTTTGGGAATGTTGAATGTTGAAGCTTGTTAATTTTTACTTGCTGGTTTTTATAGTTAATGGAGTAATTCCTTAAGAATTTGGAGAATATGGGTACAGGGAGAAACGTGTAGGTGAGAGCGTGATTTTTATGGGAGATTAAAAAGTAGCTACATCTAGACTAAATACATGAGGAATTTAGCCTTCATGTTACTGTTGTCATCTCAGCAGTTATTGTTATAGCCTTTTGACCAAGTCTTCTGGATAGCTTGCACCTCTCAATCCTTCCATTTGTGTTGGATGTGTTTGCAGCATCAGGGTAGTAATACTGTAGAAGGTTTTTTTTTTTTTTTTTTTTTTTTTTTTTTTGCTTTCCACTATTCTTTGTCACTTATGAAAGCCAGAAGTTTTTTTACCAAAAATTATTTTACTGCCTATGCAGGCTAGGTTTTTTCTGTGTTGATACTTTAAGATTGCCTTCAGTGTATTTTCTTATTCTGTAATGGGAATGAATTAGTCTGACTGGTCTGGAAGTATAGCACTCTGAAAAAAACTCTTTCTCCTTTAAATGATTCAAAATGAAATCTAGTGGTGAACTGGCTAATCTTCCTTGTTATTTTTAGATGTATTGTCGTTTTCTTTTTCCCACAGTGATTAAATATTTTTTTAATTTTGGAATGAACGTGTTTATAATTTTTTTTGTAGGTTTGCATTCACCTGAACTGCTAGTGCCTCAAAGAAAATTAAGATGGACAGAGCAACTTAATTCAAAAGTCAGTGGTAATTTTACTGAAGTTCTCTATCCCCTTCCCCACCTTGATGATTCATAAGGCTTTAAATAATTAAAGCATTATTGGGTAGGTTTTAAACTGAGCATCTGGTAGAGGTTACATATTTACCTCAGTTGTTACCTTTTAAAATATTTTTAAGAGCTTCTGCGATACTGAAGTAGTAGTAGTAGTGAACTAATGAAAAGAAAGGTTTTCTCTAAGGGCAGTGCAAAGATGTTTGGGAAGATTGCTTGTGTTGAAACCTCATAGAAAAAGTGTAGTTAAGCATATGAAACTTAAGCGCAAGTATTTAAAAATCACTGCAGTGTATTTGACCTCCTGTAGCTTGTTACTTTGACCATACATTAAGGACTTGAATCTACATAAATTTTGTAAATTCTCAGTCTCACTGAAGTTCTTGTCTGTGTCTTGTCAGTATATAAAAGTTGAGCTGGTTTCAGTTTTCTACTTTGGATGGTCTTGCTGTTTTGTTATTTTAACTTCTGTTTCAGTTTTGTTGTTTCAAAAATATGAAAACTGTGGAACATGAGTAGGGGGCTGTTTCTGTAATCTCTGGCTACGGCTTGTGGCTCTTCTGTGTTGAGTCGTGGTGTGGCTGGGATTGACTGGTGAGCTGAGCCACTTGTTAACAAAGCAAAATAATAGAACTTGTACATTCCTTTATGTGTATCAGTATGTTTTGTTTGAAAGCATTTGGTAAATGGAGAGTTCAGGTGTGAGTGACCATTTCATTTGATTGTTGTCTGTTGTATGCTCATGAGAGTAATAGAAATATTCACTTCTTACAGAAAATGTGACGTGTTGCTTTTTTTCCCCAAGCTTTTAAATCTCAGTGCTGTGAGATACTTTTATTTCTTTTCAAGAGGCTCTCACTGAAATCAAGGAGCTACAGCCCCCACTTACTATTTTGGGTGACATCTTTATCTGGACTCTTCTCCCTCTGGAAGTTTTGAGGAGTTTGCTTTTTAGCTTCATTAAATTAATTTTGTCTTTACACTTCTTTGTTTGCTGGTAGGGTAATTATTTTTTTCTTTTCACAGTGCTTACACTTGGGGAGTTGTAGTGTCCCACACTTAAGGGGAAGGGAGCACCCAAGATTCATAAATGCTTGTGGCTGAAAGGGACAATGAAAGTCAGAGGGTCCACAAAAAATCACCAGGTTTTATCTGTAAATTGCACACTTGGCATTGAAATGGGTATGTCAGTCCCTGGCCGACCATATAAGCACACAGCTTACATAGTAGGGATAGGGTGGAAGGGAAGAGAGAAGGGAAGAGATGAATTAAGGAGAGGGAGAGGAAGAAAAAGAAAGAAGGGAAAAGATATCACCAGTTCTTGGTTCCTAGTGTTGGTCTGGATGATGGGATGTCCTGGAGTGTGCAGCCAGGGCTTGGTGGGGTACCTTTTTATAGATAGGTTTTCTTGCCCTGAAGCTAGGGTTTTCACTTTCTGTGCAGATCAGTTACCTTGCATGGTCCATTCTTTGAGACCTTCCTGGAAATGGGTTGAAGGGATTTGGGAGATCCTTGGTGATCTCATTATCCCCCTACTGCATTGGCCTTTGGTCAGCAGTTCATGCCTGCTTCTGTGCTGGTGCTATCTTTTGTTCGTTGTGTCTCCATGGACTAGAGTAAGGATGTTTGTCCCAGAAGAGTTCTGTCCTACCTCTGCATGGCCCCTTCTCCAGCCACATCCCATTTACCAGCAATCATTTGTTGGCTCCGCAGTCATCCAGCTCTTGGTGTTTGAGATAGAAGGTAGTCCCTTACCCTCAGGGATTCTATAGAAGGGTATTTTTTTCTTTGTGTGCGTGTGTGTTTGACTAGGGTTCAGGAATGTTTTACAGCTGTGCCCTTGTACCCTAAACAAAATTCATACCTATTGAGGAGAGAATACCAAGCATGCTAGTCTACTTTAATTTCTTTCCTAGATTTTTGTTTTTCAAGTGCTTACAGTCGGTTAAGTGCTTTGCAGACAACTATGAAGATACCGTCCTTGCACCCAAGAGCTTATACTTTAAGCCTTGATGTAAACATAGCTTTTGTAGTGGAATAACTGCCAGCAGGTTGTGTCTTTTACTGCTGTGTTTATTCTGGTAGATTTATAAAATGGGTACACCTGTACTGGCTAGTTCTTTAGAGTGGTGTAGGCTGCCCTACTGTGTGAAAAAATTATTGGTGGAAACTTTTGAGAATAAGTACCCTTTAATCTTGCAGCAAAGCTGAAATAGAATTACGTCGGTAAATGATAGAGGCAAATTGTGCAGATATTTAGCGTTGTACAAGTTAATGTACTCTGTGCTCCTTTTACTTTGTCCCCCATTCTAATGAGGTTATTCTGTTTAATCTGTGCATAAAACAGTGACAGTTCATCAATAACGTCTGAGGAAGTTGCTTTTATTTTTTTTTTTTTTAGTAGTAGGAGTAAATTCTGTCCTGCAAGGACAACTCTTTGCAGACCTCATTATAAAAAAAGGTAAATGAAACTTGGCATGCTTTTTGTTTTGTTTTTTCTTACTCTGTGTATTTGAGTAACTGAACATGGTAACTGACGATAATGCCCTGTGTGGTGCTATCAATGCTTCCGCAGTCTCCTCCTTTCACATCGTGGGTATACATAGTCAGGGAAACAGCTGAAATAGAGAACTGTTTATCTGCTTTATATGCTCAGCATAGGGCAAAACTTCTACCTTTTTTAACTGCAACTTCTTCCTTGTGATGACTCCAAAGTGCTAGAGAATTCCTGGTGATTTCCTACATAACGTACACTGACTAGGGTAGTGGTGTAATTGAACTCACACTTCAGCTTTTGAATTTGAACCTTGCAAAGGGGCAAAAAATGAACATCTATCAGGCTTTCTGCTGAATGATCAGTACTATTTAGCGGAATCATTACACACCGAAGTGCGTAGACTCTCAGGTAGGAGAAACTGTGTGGCTGTGGTTTTCCTTCAAATGTGAAGTTATTTCATTTTATGAAATAGTTTGCATTTTGCTTTTTTAATCAACATTTTGGTACAGTGCAAAAACAAAAACTTTTTTTAGTTAAAAAGTCATCATTATGTTATATGAAGCACTTAGCAGCTTCTTCTGTATCTAAAACACTTCTTAAAAGATGTTTTGATTGTTGTGACATCTCTATTTAAATCACAGAGGTGATGTTAAAAACCTGTTACTTGTGAACCATAATTATATATAGAAAAGGGGACCATATGATAAAGAGCAATGCTCACATTCTAGATCCTTCTGCAAAACAAAGTGTGCTTTATTTGGTTCATTCTCCCGTATGGAACTTTAGCCCTAAGTAGAAATGAAGGGGGATTATTTTTTTTTTGGGTTGGGTTTTCAATTTTTTTGCTAAGTCTGTAAAGCTAAGTGTTACGGCTGTGGCTGTACTAAAGAATGTATTGGCTTTAATTGGTTAAAAAATTGACCATTACATTTTGACTCTGTACACTTCTCATGCCTAAGTGTAAGTGTTCAGACCTAACAGAGGACCTTGCTCCTTCCTCAGTGCTCTGCAGGAAATCTTAGTTTTTATGCTTGTTTTTAAAACATGAGACAAGAAGGTAAATTATCAATTCTGTGGGTATCTTCTTTTGTTCTTCTGTATTGTCCAGTGGTAGAATATATATGAGGACAGTTCTGTATTAGATGGTGGGGACAGCAAAACTAAAACTAGAGATTTTGCTCGCTTTGCCGTAGCATGACTGAGAAATAAGGGACTGCAGCTGAACTGTTTCAGAATTTTTTGTTTAACCAGTGGGAGAGACTTTCAGAAGTTCAGCTCCCTTTCCTTGCTATTGAAGTTACGAGTCCTTGGCAATAAATTTTAGAGAACCAAAAAACTTGAGAGAATTACCATGCCCAAACCTAACCTTTTTTAAAAACAGTTTTACATTGAAATGTCACAAGAGGTGACATGACCACTTTCCCTTCGGAGTGTCAAAAGTTTGACTGTAAAGATGTAAACTTATTCTGTTGTTGTGGCTGTTCAGTTACAAAGAGAGAAAAGAAAGAAGCTTCAACTGAAGATTCTATTTGTCATGTGTTTGCAGCAATTTGTGATCAGTAGAAATGCTTCCAGTTTCAAAAACTTACAAAGCTCGTGTAAGGGTTTGAATATTGTTTTCTGTTTTATTAACATGCAAATTTTGGATAGCAAAATAACTTGAAATTAGCTTATTTTGATTTGTTGGAACTACGTGAATCACAGAGTAGTAAGAAAGATATCTAGTAAACTGTGTCTTCAAAAGAGAAATTAAAATTGAGATTTATAGATTTTAAATAGAAATAGATTTTTAAATAGAAGTATTGCTTAGAGCTTACGTTTAGCAACTTGACTTCAAATTAATGCTACTCTTGACTAGAGATAGCAGAGAGGTATAACAGAGAAGGATCTGATATCCCTGGAATTTTTTTTTTTTTTGACAGAAGATGTGTTTTATGGCAGAAGAAAAAACTTTTGGTGGCCTGGGTTATTTTGAAGCCCTGCTTAGTTTGAAAAAAGTCCTGAATGATTCTTTATATGAAGAGAGAGTGTGTAGTCTGATGGCAAGGTCTTGTGCACATAGTTTCTTTGCCTAATTCAGACCAACACTTGGTAGTTTTCCTGTGGCTCATGATAAAGAGCTGAAGCCAAAATTTGAAGCTGGCCCATGATGGGAGGACTGAAGGGACAGTATTCTGACTACCTGGTTGAATCCTCTGAAATTCATACATATGCTCTTGTTTGTCTTCTGATGAAATTAGAATTTGATATGTATGCTGGAGTTCCTTATCAAGGAAGCAAAGCAGTAGCAGTAGAAACAAGTGGAGACACTGAATGTAACCTTTTCCCCTCCTGCTCTCGTAACAACATTATAGTATACTTTAATTCTCATTGCTTGCAACCTTCTTTTACCCCATTTATAAATATTATGATAAAAATTACATTGGCAAAGTCAGGGTGGGTTGTCAGAGGTGTGTAGTTGAGAAGTGGAGTTAAGGGTCCCCTATGTAATTTGTGGTGTGCTGTACTTACTATAATAATAATCTGTGAGGCATTAGATAAAAGCTCACAGGAATATGCCACTTAGATCTGCATACATGCCAGTTTTAGACTTTCTTGGAAAATATGAATGCGTATATCATCTCAGTGCTTTTAAGATTTATTCTGTTCGTGGTTTTCTCTGTGCAAATCAATTGACAGTGTCTAAACTTGCCTGAAGGGAGCATCAAGAAATTTGTATCTCTCTTCTAATTTACTGAATTCATGGCTTGAACTCCCCCCCCCATCCCGTTACTGAATTTGAAATTTCATTCACTTCTAGTATTCCTAGCTTCAAGTATTCTTAGCTGTTTGAGTTTATATTGCCTTTTATTTTAATGGTCTTCTGACAATCTCTCAAGTTCCCAAGTGTCACAGAAACTATTTCCTGTAAAATTATACAGACTAGTCAAGAGACAGAGCATAAGTATAGAACCCAAAAATACAGAACTGGTTTTCCTTGGTTTTCCTTGTCTTCTGGTGGTGGGTTCAGCTGTCAGGATTTGTTTTGGTTTGGTTTTTTCCCAATTTTAGCTTTATTTTAAAATTTGTTTTTCCTGCAAAATTTTGGTGAGCTCCGTTTAAATAGGATGTAGTCATACTATGGTAAATCCATACCAAAAGCACACAACTTTCAGTAGATTAAATTTTTAAAATGTAGGAATTTGGGCTATTTTACTATGTTATTGGCCTGTTTTTTTCTTATTATAGTAATGGCACCATCTTATCTGTTTCTTCATGTTAGAACATTATGAAAAAACAAAACTGTTTTTGTTTATTCTCACAGTTCAGACAAATAGTGTTACCAGATGTATCTTACCTATAGTAATGAAACCTGTTTTAAGTATTGAAGACAGCTTTCTGAGATAGAGAAATACCTTTATTTTGTTCAGTGGAAGATACTTCCCTGAGGTTGGATCTGTTCAATTCCAGTGGGACTGTCTCTGCCAGCTGAATACTGGTTGGACAAGTTAAACAATGCCCTTAAAATTGGGTGGGGACTGTCTCTGGTCTCATGTCCTTGTCATCTTCAAGCTCTGCTGTGCTTTTTCCTCCACCCTCCGTGAAGAAAGAATCAGGTTAGGGAGCACTTAAAAAGCTTGTAAGTCCATGGGACTTGACAGGATGCTTCCATGGGTGCAGAGGGTTCCGTGATGGGTGTTCCATTCTTCCGTAAGTGCTGATGTTATTGCAAGGCCATTCCTTATTATCTTTGAGAGGTCTAATGGTCTTTGGGAGGGGTTGCTGAGTAAGAGAAGAGAGCAAATATTAGTCTTGTCATTAGGAAGGATGAGGAGAATCCAGGGAACTATAGGCCAGTCAGCCTCACTTCAGTCCATGGGAAGGTTGTACACCACCTGATCCTGGAAACATGTTTCTGAACACGTGAAGGACAGGAGGGTAAGTGAGAGCAGTCAGAATGGCTTTATGAAGGGGAAATCACACTTGGGCATGCTATTAACTGTCTACAATAAGGTGACTAGCTTGGTAGGTGAACAGAGAGCAATGAATGGTGTTCACCTTGACCTCAAGTAAGGCTTTTGATACTGTCTTCCATGACATCATCATGGAAAAGCTGACAAGTATGTGTGGAAAAGTGAGCAGTGAGGTTTATCCAGAACTGTCTGAATGGTCAGGCACAGCTCAGCAGGGATGCAATCAGTGGCACAAAGGCCACTTGGAAGAAGGTGTTAAAGTGTACTCCTGGGTTCAGGACTGGAGCTCTTGCTGTAGAACATCTTCATTAAAGTCCTGGACAGTGGGGCAGAGTTTACCCTCAACAAGTTTGCTGATAGTATAAGATAGGGAGAACTGGCTGATACACACACTTGATGTTTGTGCTGTTGTGCAGAGGAACGTGGATACAGAATCCTCATGAAGCAAAGGGAAAATGTGAATTTTGTGGAATAGCAGCTGCCTGTGCCAGCTACAGAGAAGGACCTGGGGGGTCCTGTTGAACAGCAAGCCAACCATGAGCCAGCACTGCATCCTCGTAATGAGTAAAGCCAAAATCTCTCTGGGTGACATTAGGAAGAGTGTTGCCAGCAGGTTGAGGGGAGTTCATCCTTATCCTGTAGGTGTGGTGTGTATGTATGTCCTGTATACCCTGGTGAGGCCACATGTGGAGGACTGTGTCACCTTGCAGGCTGTGTAGCACTGTTACAGGGTCCCTGATACTAGAGAGGGTGGGACTTGGTGGAGAGCGTTCACTAGAGGACCACAAATATGATAAAGAGACCACAGTATCTTTCCAATGGGCAGAGGCTGATGCTTGGTTTGAAGTTCTAGGGAAGTACAAGTTGGCCATTAGTCTTTCAGAGTTATCTCTGGATGTTACATTTTAATTTTTCAGAAGGTTCTTTCCAAATTTAAAATTAGTAAGCCATTAAACTCACTTCTCATGTAGAATTGTGTGAAGGTGAAAATTATGTGGGAGACTTTAGTTTTGTTAATGCTATTGATGGGACTAGAGACTGTTGGTACCAAGAGTAAGACAGGTTTCCATCAGAAGGTGTTCAAGGTAGCTTTGTTACGAGGTGGTGCCTAAAGTTCATAGGCCTCTTTGTCATAAAGAGTTGCATTGTTGAGATTTTCCTGCTATAATCTGTGAAGGGTGTGGACCTGGGGGAAAAAAGGTAGGATTACATGTTTTTACTCTTGATCCTTAAGAGTTATGAAGTTGTTACAGTGTTTATAGGTAAGTATATTTCAAAAGTCATGCTAAATGTATTTCTTCTAGTTAGAGTTACTTAAACTGAATAATGAAAATCTCAAAAAAATCGCAGCAGTTAAATTGAATGCATATTATTTTATATTCCATGGTCCTTTCAGGATTCTGTATCTTAATAATCAGGCCTATTTTTTTTCTTATTCGACCTGTTTATAGAAAAACAGAACATGGAACTGAAATCCCTATGCTTTGATTACATCTGCTTTCTCTGCCCTGACACCTTGCAATATTTCAGAAAGTGATTTCTTTTGCCCTACCATCTATGGGCTCTCTTGTCCACTTACACAGACAGTGCAGAGATTGCCTCCAACTGAATTCTCAGAACAGTCACTTTTCCAATTCCTGTATTGTGCCCTTCCAGAGATGCTCTGTGGCTGTTTTTAGTGTGTAAATAGAGAGAGATTTTTTTTTAATGCTGTAAAGATTTGATGAATACTAGTTATACTAGAAGAAATTCTGGGTGAAGGATTGTCTTTAAAAGGAACCAGGAGTGATCAAGTGAATTATGTTTTTGTGTAACCAGTTTATTCCAGACCTCAGTAGCCTTTGTTTTCATGATACATTTAAGGGCAGATTAAATACTTTTGTAAAGGAATTTGCTATTCTACTGTGTTGTCAGAAGCAGTTCAGAAGACACGATGTGACTTTCTGCTATGTGAAAGTAATCTGCTTACACTGTAAATTTTCCAGAGTTTGAGATGGAGACTTTATTATTTTATTTTTTTAAAATTTTATTTATTTTTATTTTAAATTTTATTTTTAGTTTATTTGTAGCTTATTTTTAGTTTAGCTTGTTTTTTAGTTTATTTTATTTTTAATTTTAGTTTTAATTTTATTTATTTTAAAGCTTTGTCTGTACTAGCTGTTTCTAGCGTTTTATAGATGCCTGGCATGGGGGAAAAAAATAGTCTGTGTCTGTCTTCATGCCTTATCCTTTTTCTTGATAATGTTTGGCAGCACAACTGCTTCCTGGTGTAGTGCTGCAGCTAAGTGAGGTAGTAAATACACACGATTCTGTCTGTAGTGGCTCTGCAGTTACCCTGTACTGAGTCTGGTGTGTGACTGCAGTGTGTTCCCATTTTTGATGTGCTATGCAGAGGTACAATCTGGAGTAGCAGGTGCTTGCTGGGGTCTGCACTGAGCTTAGCCTGTGGTGCTCTCAGGCTGCACTAGTGGTTGGAAATACTGCCATGTACTGCCAGTCTGCCTACTTGGTGGAATTGCCCCAGAGTGAAGGGCGTGAAATCCACGACTAACATGACTGTGGTGACAGCAGTCTCAAATTTAGCACAAATGATGTTAGAATGAGCAAGCATTTTTTTCCCCGTGTCACCCTAGTAAATAAATAGAGAAGGAAAAAACAAGTATTAAAGAAATTAATTTTTACTGCAAGAAATTACATAACTTTATTAAAATGTGACCATTTGTGTTTGTTAAGAGCCAAGATGTACTCCATAACACTATTTCAGCAAGTTTGTTTATCTGGATCTCCTTGATCTATATATTTCATGCCCATTTCATGTGAGAATTGCGTGGTGGAGGTTTTAGTTTATGAACAAGCTTTGCAAATGAAACTTAAATGTTAATAACTTTGCTTGTCCTAGTAAGTGAATTAAAGGTTGCAAACAAAGTAAAAATCTTAATATTAAGATGAAGTTTGAGGAAGCACTTTGCTGAAGTGATCTGAAAACAAACTAATCTGAAAGTTCATGAATAGAAGGGTGTTTCTGCTTTTGTACTGTATTGAATTCTGTCTATGTTATTGTGGGGAAAAAACCAGAAATTTGCTTACATTTTGGTTGTAGTGGGTGTTCTTCATGCTTAAAAAGTTAGTTTTTTAAACTGTATATTGATTTCAGTTACCAGGGGAGAGAAAAAAACGTTGCTGGAGAGACATCATTCTTGCGTGGTTAGCACTGAAAATGGGGAAAAAGTAGATTAGCTTTTACAGTGTTACCTTTGTGTAATGCATCATCCTGCACACTCTTTAATTACAATTATGAGGGTCTGATTTAGAAGCGTAATAGAAATCGACAGGTTCAAATATTTGTCCAAGTCTTAAAGCTGTTTCAGAATATTGTTCTTCTGATCTTCTTGACCATGTGTCTGTCCACTCACCTTCAATCTACTGTGACTGATACCTTGTGATTCTGGTGGTGTTTTGGATTAAGATATCTCCTTTCTTGCTGAAATTTACTCCTTCAGATGTTCATAACCACTTTCTAAATGCATCTTATGTCATTATTTTGTGAGACAAAGTAAGCCAGATAGTTTCCTTAGACTTTTCTTGTCTGTGATCACTGTAATAGCTTATTACTGCACCAAGTAAAATCTTGAATTCTTGTGCTCTTATTCTTAAGTGTAATTTCACTTGTATCTTGTTCTGTGGGGATTTAAAAAAGAAAAATGTAGTAGTGTGGGGAAAATTGACTGTAGTCTTTAATGTTTGATTTCTTCATTTAGTTTGATAAGCTCAAGATAACCTAATGATACTTTTTTTGGCTTCATTTTTGTTGTTTTTGCAGGTTTGGGTGTTGACTCAAGGTGTTGTTTCTTAGCCTTTTCCCAGAAGTCTTGTCTCCTGATTCATGCAGTTGCTTTCTGATTCTCTTTTCGTAGCATGTTACTTCTTTTTCTAAAACAAAGGCAATACATCAGTTTTTCCCAGATGCTATGCAGATAACACAAAATTGTTTAGAATATAGTGTTTCCTGCTGGTTTGCAACCGGTGAGAAATAGTTTTTGTCACAAAATAGCCTATTGACTCAACCATAAAAGAAGCCTAGCTCAACCTTTTCTGTGTGTGGGTTGAGTGTATTTGGTGCAGTGTTCTTATTTCGTCTGCAAATGTGGCTCAGAGTAGATGACTGAGTAATATTTATGACAAAACTCTTCACTGTACATCATCTGGAACCAGGTGTTCATTGTTCCTTGGCAGTCACTGCCTTATTACTGAAGATCATACTTCACAAAACTATAAAATTCAATTGTATTTAATTGAATATTGGATTAATTATTGCATGTTACTTGAAGAAAAATGCTTTACAGACCTTTCAGATCCCCCACTCAAGATGTAAAACTTAAGAACAAGGTTTCTTTCTTTGCTGTAAACTATTCTATTATCCACAACACAGCGACACATGACTTTTATCTACATTTATGGGCTGTGGAGGACTTTGTATTGAGGTCACTAAGGTCACTACATATTACTTGAATTGGTCACAAGAGGCTGTTGCTGAGATGAGACAGTAGTTTGACCAGTCTGATTAAAGATGTTTAAATGTATTTGAGTGTTAATTAGTATGAGGATAGCAGTACTTCAGTATCTTTTTCTTACCTTTCTAGAATTGTGCAGCTCTGCTTAAGCAGCAGAGAGCCTGAGCCAAGTTAGCTTTTACCACAGTTTGGTTGAAGAATGGCAGATTTTGTGCTAGTAGGTAATGGTGGCTTAAACATTCATGATGAATTTTGGACTTGCTCTTTTGTTACCGAGAGTGTTTCTGAAAGCTGTGGAATTGTGTTTGAATCTGTGGTGTTTACTTCTGATAGCTGTATTAATGCTGGGAGTACATCAGCTGCTTTATTAGTGTTACTGAAGAGCATTTATGTGGTGTGTACGCAAGAGAAAACTTGCTAGTAGACATATGGTTTCATGTTAGTGTAGTTGAAGCAGTGTCATGCTACTGACTTTCATTCTATTCATATACTTTAAATGCTGTTTTTGTTTAATTTAAAAGTAGTAGATTGTATATATCTGAATAAAGGTTGCAAGTGCTTTGGTGGACACAGAATGCAGACACGTCTCTGACTTTTCGGGATAGCTTAGGTAGGGGACCTGAATAGCAGGAAAGGAAGGAAAAAATAACCTTTTTAATGTTAGAATGTGTTGCAGAGTAATTTGCTAGTTGTTGGTCTAGCTTAAGTTGGAAAACAAGCAAGAAACACACTAATGTTGGCAACCAAGCTGATCACAAAGGGTTTAAGCATAGTAAGTCCTGCCTGCTGCAGCAGAGTTGCCTTGCTGACATCCCATTCTTGTATTTTGTGATCTGTTTTCAATTTATCAAAAATACCTTCCAGAGAATGAAGAGTATCCTAGAGCTATCAAATACGTGTCAGATCATCTGAACAGAGATCATGGTTGTAATAAAAATGTTTTTATATGTAGGGCAAACTTGTTGGCAACATCAGAAAGCTAGCAGCTGTAAGAATGTGTATGAAACTTGGTAAAATACGGAACCAGCAACTTTAAGATGGATAGGCTATGTCCTCTAAAGCAGTTTTAAAATATCTTTTCCTGATCTGCCCTTTGTTTCCCAGTTTAATTACGGCTAGGATGTTTGTACCTATTCAAAGTTCTAATAATGAAAGTACTCTCTGTTCCCATGTCTAATTGCTAGACCAATCATATGTACAATTAGCTGAAAGAAAATGTTTTCTTGACTTTGGTGTGGAGTATCCAGTATCCACAGGAGTTGTTTTTCATGTTAGTCCTTAGCTGCAAACCTCTGAATTTGGTCAGGTAGTGTTCTAGAAATATATCTGTGCTTTTTTTCTTGCTGTTTTTTTATCAAAACTATTTGGAAGAATTAGCCCAGAAGTTTGTCTTTTATGGTCTTATTGAAACTTATATATATATTCTGTTGCTGACTTTGTTCTCTGGGTAGTGTGTAGTTTTGGCCCAGGTCTCTGTCTTCATGGTTTGTTTATTGCTTTCTAAGAAAGGGACTGACTCATCTGACAGAGCAGCACTGATAAAAACTTCTTTAGAGCTTTTTTAGCTGAGAACATGAGGAAGACTTGAGTCTGCTTCTAGAATAATTTTTGCATGAAAAAATAGACAGCCAGTGTCAGTGAGCTGTGGGAAAAGATCTTTTTACAAAATACCTTTCCAGTCCTTGGATACTTGGTGATCACCCAGTCTTTTGTGCCAAGGATAAAAGGTAAGGATGTTAGTGAGTTAATAACAAACTCTTCTCATGGCAGTTGCGTAAATATTGTTAGGAAGCTTGACTAGTTTTCTAAAAACAGTAAGAGAAATTTATTAAGTTAGAGTGCTAGTGTATTTGTTGTCCTGTGCCTAATAGCTGATGCACTAGTAATTTGGTAATACTTTGTGGAATCTTTATGTTCTTACGCGGTATAAACCTAATCTTACTCGTTTTTCAGACTGTAAGGGCCTCAGTCTGAAGATTTTGTTGTTGTTGCGTTGATTTTTCAGTACTGAAAATCTGTCTTGATAATTTCTGAAGATTTCATGATTCTTCTGCTTGGAGATGAGAATTGTGTCTTAAGTGAAGGAGAATAAAATTTTTTTCTTGCAGGAATCTGCTCAGATTTGTTGTTTCTTAATTTGGCGTCTCTTGGTGCATTTGTAAACATATGCCCTTTTGTATGCTATTGCTGAATGGGATGTATCAGTAAAAGTGAACATGGTTCCTTTTAGAAAGATAATCCATTTCTGTAGTGGTTCATTGACCCTAGAACTTTGTTCATTTTTATTTTACTGGTTTGATATAACTCGAATACTTAGAAAATTTCTTTGGAGTTTTTGTTGAAATCAGTTTAGGGGAGTGAGTGTTGAATGACTTCAGCAGAGTAATTTGTAGTTAGTTATTTGGGTGAGACATACCTTTAACCTTGTCTCTATTTAACTTTAATAATTGTGCATCCTACCTTACAGTTTTAACAATGGTATTGGAGGTACCTAAAAACTTAAGTATGAGCTTACATCATTAAAAAGAACCAGCAGCTCAACTAAGTACAGTTTTACACTAAGTTAAATCTAACAAATCTGTTAGTCTTTGTTTTAGAAGCTGAAACAGTCTTGTCTGTCAATGGAAATCTGCAACAGCCTGCAATATTCTGGTTCAGGCCAGAGAACAACAATAATTATGAGTTACTAAGTTCAGATTCCACTTCTCTTACTAATACTAACATTACAGCAGCCATAGATTAAAGGGAACTACATCTGTGCTCACTCACTAACAGGTATGCACTCTCCTGTGCAGAGATGCAGAATATACATTTATTTGGGTCTCCCTATGAAATATGTGTGGGTGTTTATTATGTTTTCTCTAGCTGAATTTCTAATAGCATGTATATCGTACTTAAAATATTTTTGAATCATTGACCATTCTGCAGTGACTAGCTGCAGAGCATGATTCAGTTACACTTACGTGATTCAGGCAGTGTTTCATCCATTTCTTTCCTGTCTGTGCTATAGTTCAGCTTCAGGTAGTTCATATTACCTTTCATTCTCTTGGTTATTGAGAAATATTTTCTTAACTGTGAGAAGAGTGTAGGGTAGAGAAAATATTCTTAGGTTTTAATTGTAAACCATTACATTCTTTGGCCCTTTTTCAATCTAGAGTGGTTTACTGGATTTTGACACTCTGGACATGCAGACACTGTTTCCATTGAATCTAGAGACGTTGTGAGGTTTGTGATGATCTCAAATATCTAGGTTTTTCATAAAGAACTTCCGTATGGCCACTGAGACTGTCAGGGATTAATTTTAAAAAATCAGCTTCTTGGAAGCTAGTAAAATAGCTACTGAAATCTCTTCTAGATAGTACCAGAAAGTATTTTGGCAAGCTAATTTTGCCATACTGTTCTGGGTCAGACCTTACACAAGGTGCTTCATCCCATTTATACGAGGAAATAAAGGAAGAAACGTTACAGTTGTATTTTCATGATTCATGATATATTTATGTGACACTTTAGTAATAAAAGCACAGATTGATGCTGTAAATGAGATGAGGATAGTTAGATTCTAAACTAGATCTGTGAGGAAAATAATATGGGAGAACAGAAGAGAAATACTGAACAAAAGACAACAAATGTAATCCCCTTGTAACATAAGCATCTGAAAGGACTGTTTGCTTTTCTTCTCATTACAGGGACTTGCCATGAGGTGCTAAGCCTTTTTTTCTTTGATTCGGAGAGACTGGACCTAAATGGCGCAGCATGACTTTGCTCCAGCCTGGCTTAATTTTCCTACTCCACCGTCATCAACAAAGGTATGTTTTGTACTGTTCTTTGGAAAAAGCACTCTCTTTATTAGGGAAGTCTAAATGTCATAACATCAATCACAATGAAAATGCAAATCTCTTCGTGAATACTGTGATGACAGATGACTCTAATAGAGTTTTTGCTTGAGCAGCTTAGTTCATGTAAAGAAGCACATGCCTGGCTTTAGCTGTGGTTGGGTTAAGCTTGCCTTCGTCAGAAGTTTAAAAGGAATTATTGTGTTCTATGCTAGGAGTACCAAGACAGAGCATGTACTCGATGTTCTTGCTTCTGATTTTTCTCTGTGTCCTGTAAATTTTACAGAAGTATTATCCTGTCATCCAAGTGATTAAAACTATGCTTTTTTAGACTTTCTGAAATGGCTCTGCAGTTGATGGTGGAATGCTTGTTGCTATTGGTGAAGTGTGATGCTTTCACTCTGTTAGGCATCTTTACTGTGGTTGTTTCATCTAGACTGCTGTTACTTTATGTAATGGGACAGCTTGGAAATGGGAAATAATCTCTTAATTGTTAGAATTTGTAAATATTCCTGGAAGTCTTGAGTATGTCTTTCTCAGAAATATTTTTTCCTGACCTGTCTTTCTACTCTTCATTAATTGGTGGAAATGCAGAAGCAGAGTCAGTACTGGGTATTAAAACTCCTGTCATCTGCTTCCCTATTTGTAGACCTATCTTCATTATAATAGTTTGAATTCAATATTTTTATCTGCTGCTATGAGAATTGCTTTGCTTTTCTTCAGTGTATAAGCTTCATGCAGTCTTTCATATGCATGCAAAATCCTTAGCCTTGAGAAACTTATGGCAGTAGGCTTGTGGTATTGTCAAATGCACAGATAGCTGGCAGTGTTAGTTGTGTTCCTAGTGCTTTGGTTATGTATGTCTACACAAACATAAATGCATTTTTTTAGTCAGATCATTAAATGTCTTTATTTATATCACTCTGTTTGTGTTTCTGCTGCCTTGACCTAGCTAGATTCTTTGTTTAGTATAATCTGCTTCTGGGAACATCAGGCCTATCTGTTCTGGGATACACAGTCTCTGAAAATCCAAATTAAGATGCAGACTCTTTGTTTTCATTCTCTGTGATTTCTGATGCATTCAACTCTTTTGATCTGATTTTTTCAATTTAATATGTTTTAAATTGGAAAAATATTAGGAACTTAGTTTAGTATGGTGTCACAACTGCAAAACAATCTTCACCACGTATTTGAAGAATCTGCTGCAAGAGCTTTACTTGCATGCTTTATGTGTCAATATAGCAGGATAAAAGTAAGTTCCAGAACTACTCCAGTACCACTAGAATATATCTGAGGCATGGGTTGTATTTGTCACCTCATTTCTGAATTGTGTGAGATTTCATTGCAAGTGTATTTTGTGGCTCCTGTTCTCTTCCATGATTCTTTGCCTCATGGAGTTTAGTTAGATTTTCTTCTCTTTCAAAAGCTCTGTGCTGTCTGCTTACTCTCTTGTAATATTTGTATGTCATTGTCGGAATGCGTCTTATTTCCCTGTACTACCTGCTCCCTCAATGATGAGCTTTCTGTGATATACAGCACATTTGGATATTAAGTACTTGGAAAGTCTGTTTGGTAGTTCTTAGTTTACAGAGTAAGACTTGTAATTCCTCTCCAAGACAGGTCTCAAAGGTTGTGGCCCCCTGTCCCTTATGTTTCCTGAAATAGATTTATTTTCTGCTTCATGTAAAAAAAGCAGAAGAGAAGAGGAGATAAGAGGGATGGAGATGAAAAGGAAGGTTGGGATGAGGAAACAAAGGTGTCTCATGTTTTGTGCAGAATGGAGCTGGGGTGAGGCTATGGTACCAACAACGTTTAGTCTTGAGAAGGAGAAACTGAGCTCTGCTTGGTCAATTTTTATTTTCCTGAAGTGTAATCACTTTCAGGGATTATGCCCACAGGAACGTGGTTTTCCCCTTGAGCCCTTGCGAGCTGAGACGTTTTTCCTTACATAGCTCAAGGCTGGCATTATAGAAACCTGCTACCAGGAAGCTGTGATTGTGAATGAGCTTTTTAACGTGGCATACAGATTACAGCTTGATTGAAATCCATCTCATCTATTGTTGCTGATTTCCTTTTAACAGCAAGCTTTTGTCATCTCTCTGTCGATTACACAGCAAAATCCACTTAAGTAGGTGTGTATCTGTCACTCAGTGGGTTTTGTTCAGGTCTGGAACTAATGTGTTTGTGTCAGTGCAGTATTGCAGATGGGCAGGTGGAATGGGAAGGTGTTGTGAATAGTGAAACCATCTTGGGATGTGGACAAAACTTCTGAGAAAGTGTTGCTGTAGAAAGGGTATGGGGACATTGCAGATAGATAAAGTCAATTTTTACAGGTTCACTTCTACTTCTTGTTAAGCAGTTAGACTTCCTGTATTTCTTAAAATCTGTGTTGTTTCTATCCCTTTTTCTTGATTGGCTGAACCAAGTCAGGTAATTTCTCAACTTCAAGAAATTGCCAATAAATTTCCTACTAATTACAAAGCTTACTGTCATCTCTGCCTCGGAGGCTTCATAGACTGGTACCTCCATCATGTGGGGAAAATGCAAACTGCATGATCTTTGCGCACTATTTAGAAGCTTCAGATTCATTGTAGCATGTACAACTCAAACACTATATATAAAATGCTGTTAGTTATACTTTGTGAAAATGTTGATCATTTTGAAGTTAATAAAAAAAAGTTAAATTCCAAAAGCAATATTAAGAGGTTGTTGTATGTAAATGAACATATGAAGCATTTTCTAAAACTTAACCTACGACTGGCAGATCTAGCACTTTCTGAAATTTTTGGCAGCTTAGTCAAAATCTGTTTAAGGATTTTCTTTTACTTAAATATTTTGATCAATTTGGTAATTTTTGAAGTACTTTTAATAATTTTTTGCAATTTTCTGGTTTTTCTCTCTCCAAGGAGAGTTTGTCGAGTAATTCACTTCCTAGGTCTCAAATTGAGAGGGTAGTCCCTGTACATTTGACTTCTGTACAATTTGAAAATGCATGCTTTGATTTTTAAATATATACTTATTTGAGTTTGTGTTTTAAGCAGTGAATATTGAACAGCACCTTGAGCTCTACAGGGGCATTTTCCATAGAGCTTTGGGGTTTTTTTTTTTTTTTTTGTGTGTGTGATTTTCTCTGTGGGGTAGGTGGGAAGAAGGAAGCAATTTTAAAGGTACACCCAGGCAGAAGTTATAAGGAAGACATGGGTTGTGTAAGGCAAGATGTTTTTTGGTTTAATCCCTTTAAGTATGAATTCTAGTCAGGATGTGGTTTGATTTCTTAGTGCTATTCTCAAAATAAGATTTTAGTTTATAAACTACTTCCTACTGATACATTAAATATTTATTTCTTAAAAATTTCTCTAATGTTTACTTATAAGCTGAAAATTTGAAGTATCTTTATGAATCTGGACACTTTTGATTCTAGATTTTCTTAGTATTTCATAACTACTTGTATTTACCTTATTAAGTTAAAATGACAAGATTAATGAATCATGCTTTATTTGGGTATAGCTGCCTTGGGTGGAAGTGGTTCCTTGCTTTCTATGGAATGTACGTATGTAGTCTCTGTAAATCCAAATTAAGATCCCAGACTTCTTTTCTGCCTTCCAAATTGTGATCTTCTGTCCTTTCTTACCTTTTTAAAATTTTTTTTCTTCTGCTGCGACACATGTCACTTGTGCTTTGTTCTGCTGCCAAAACAAAGTAGACACTTTTTACCTTGTGTCACAAACCTGTGACTTAAGGGCTGTTTCAGTATCCTGGAGCAGAAGATGCAGCTTCCACTTCGTTAGCCTGAGAGATGGCAACACAGCTCTGGACTTGACCTCTGAATTTGAGGACTGCTGCATGGTCTGTCATTCAAAGTTCTCGTAAGAATAAATTGTATATACTGTGAACAATGTGCATGTTACAGTTCTGATGATTAAGTTTTGTTATTAATCAGATCTCAGGTCTACCACTTGTGCTCCTTTACAGTCATCACTGAATTTTGAGAAACAGTCTGAAAATTTTTCATGGACAGAGAATCGTTACGAAACAAATCGCAGAAGACACAACTCTTCAGAGGATTTTGATCCTAACATTGGAAGGCCAAATGCAGGTATAATTAATGGAATGCTGTGAATATGTTTGCATTATTTCTTTGTAACACTACCTAGAAAAGAAGTCTGATGATGATAGCTCATGTATGCTAAGTTCTTTTTCTGCAGTAAAAGAAGGATAATGGAAAGACACATCTGGGAGAGGATGTGAGCGCTAAGGGTTGGTTAAAGTAATGTGATTCCAGGTGTATTTCTCTCTTGAGTAGAATGAGAGTGTTGAGTTAATACTCTAGCCAACAGCATATAAATGAGCAGCCAGAAAAAGAGGTTGACTTCTTGTAGCGTTGGCTGGGTAGCTTCTTTCTCTGGCATTGTTTTGTAAGATCCTTCTCTGCTGCTTATGTGAAAGAAAACTTTTTTACTATGCTATCATATCCCAGTATATAGAGCTGCTGACTTTAACTTCTTTAATGATTCTGCAAAGTAGAATATTCTTTTTAAATTGTTTGTAATTGCATTTCTTTAAAATTTAAAAATCCAAGGGCATTTTGGGCGAAAAGAGAGAAATGGTTGGCGTTCACAAGGCAGAAATGGTCCAGAAAATATAAACCATCGTGGGGGATACCATGGTGGAGGTTCCCGTACTCGTAGCAGCACCTTCTATTGTGGAAAAGGCCAAGGCCTGCATGAAAACAGTGTACCTGATAATGAAACCTGCAAAAAGGAAGACAAAGAAGTACCCAACCAGTTTGAGGCTGAGGATTTTGTAAGTAAATTGTAATTAAAATAGAAAAGGGTTCATTTTGTGTGCAAGTAGCATTTTGTCCATTACAAGTTACTTAATGAGATTTTACCAGTTTCAGATCGTCGTATAAGGAATCCCCTTTTCTGTAGGTAAGGGAAGGTTAGTAGTTTGTCCATTTGTTTCTCATTTTATATCCAGATTTTGTCACTATATGTTTATTACTGTTACTTGTGTATTTAAGTCAAATTACAGTTGGATTCTAGTCTGCTGTGGTATGTGTATGTATTAAATTCTACACAGTTACCTTACTGGAAATCGGAAATAGTAAGTAAGTGATCTTCATGCCTGTGGCCTTTTGAGATCCCACGCTTCAACGTACAATTAGGATGTAATGGGAAGGGTGATCTTACTCTTTAAATAAACATGCATTGCTGTTTTTTGCTTTCTGTGGGCAGTTCGTGTAATGATATTGGCTGCTGCCTGAGATATTTTGTTGGAGAAGAGAAACTAGTGAGCATTGACTTGTTTGGTTCATGGAGGAAGTGTTTAGTCTGTCAGCAGAGGTCGTGCTGCTGGTGTTATTGTGATTGTTTATTTCATTCATCCCACAATTCAAGAGTTAACTTTTTTAATAATGGTAAATCTTTCTTTCAGCCATCTTTAAACCCTGAATACGAGAGGGAACCAAACCAGAATAAATCTCTAGCTGCAGGTGTGTGGGGTGAGTATTTCTGATGTTTTTAAATGCAAAAATGTAGCAGAGATCTGAATTTGTTTTATTTGAAACACAAGCCTCTTTTTAGAATTATAGAGGTATAGATTGAGAAAACTTTAATATTATTATAATGTAGGTACCTTTTTGTTAAAGGGATAACACTTCTATTTGAGGATCAGTCAACTGGTCTGCGTCTACAGATGCAGCCGCAACTAGTATTCTTTCCCAGAACAAGATGTTTTTTGTAAAGATGTCAAGAATTTATCTTCATTTTTATTTTCAAGAGGAAGTGCAATAGAGGTTGGTCTCCTAAATTAGTGGTTTTGATTGCTAGCTGAAGGCTTTGTAAAAAAATGCTTCTGACTGATTAGACACATTGGAAGAGTTTGGAGAGCAACCTGAGAGAGCTGGAAGAGTAGGTTAGCTTGCAGAGATTTAAGGTCTCTTCCTGGAAGCAAATGTCTTATGCTGATGGTTGTGTTTGTGAATTATCTGTATAGCAAATACAATCCTGAGCATGGGCATTGAGCAGACCTGTAGTCTGAGGCTGTTTTCTCATCTTCACCCGATTACATTTGGCTATCATTTACAGTTCTAATGGGCTTCACATAGTCAATTATTTACCCTTAAGAATATGGTACCTTTAGATGGCAGGGGTTTTAAAATAGTAAATGTACTCAAAATAAGAACATTTCTCTTTATTTAAAAAAAACCTAATTAAACATAAAAGCTTTTACTTGCCTACTTAAACTACTGCTAATACTGAGATTTTAAAGGTATTTTAATTTGCTGATTCTTGTTCTCATACTTAACCAGTATTTTTTGCACTCTAAAGTAACATTAGATACAGGCCAACACCTCAATGTTAATATCTAATTGCTATAAACCTTTGCAGCATCTTAAATAATTGGACAGCTTTCTGGTTTTGTGTTGTTAGCAGCTTGCATGTGATAATCTGTCTTTCAATAAAAGAGCCTTGTCTTGTAATTGAAAAACTGAAATTAAGAGTGCGGTTACTCCCTTTGAAAGGAAACAGTGTTCAGGACAGAGGAGTGTTACAGTCCCTTCTAATATCTGTTAAAAATGTATGCATCTTTTAGATTGCATTTTACCTTGTGTATATGTGATGGGAGCCTGTGAGTATCGTGGAAAGTCTTGTCATGAGGTTTAATGAGAATGAAGCTTACAGTGATGACAAATATTTTGTAGCATCTACCTGCTAAACAAAGCTAAGGTCATGTATGCTTTTAAGATAGGGTTTGTTTGTTTTTTTTTTAAACAGAGGATATAGTGGCTCTGAAGTAGAATTGCTTGCAGGGAGAGGAGATAATCCTTGAAAAGGCTCTTAACTCAGCAGTGGAATGCATGTACAAAAATATATATTTTTTTCACTTTTCGGCAATTTTAAAACTGTTTTTAGTAGATGTTCCTTAATACTGCTAAGTATCAGTTTCTCTAGTTCGACAGCTGACTATATGTCTCCTAATTTGTGCTCCAGTGAACATGGAAATTTTGTCCTGTTACGTCCATCTGAGGCATGGAGCTAGAGAAACTGGTCATTGCCATTGTCCAAAGTGTAGTGCACATCTTGTGTCATGTTCATCAACCTCAGTGTGGAGCTCTAAACTGAGCTGTTAATAAATATATCACTAATTTTTCTTTAGGAAACTTGAAGGGGAATATGAAAGCCATAATCTCTTTTGAATGTTGGGTAACTATCAATAAATAACAGTATTATGATTGTAGAATTGCTATGCAGCATTCCCTAGAACTGTGTAGCAGGCTTCTTTGAAGAATACCTTTTCTTTCGAAAAGTGCAGTTCCTGCATTGCCAAGTGAAATATTTTTAAAATGATGATAGTAGGAAATGGAACAGAACCTGTGTTTTTCCGGGCTTGCACAGTGTGTTATTTGTGGAACTAAAACTGAACTAAGTTCCTGATTTATGCCTGTTTGCTCTGGGTCATACGGCTGTCTAGTACCTTAGGAACTAAAAACCAGTAAGATTGTGTACACATGCACATACACGCACACATACCTATATATACACACACACACGTCTTTTCTTTTTTTCCCAGAGTACCCTTTAAATCCTAAGTCTAGATCTCAGAGAATGCTGGTCATTAAAAAAGGCAGTACAAAAGAACTGCGGATATCTGGATTCCCAGTAGTGAGAAGTCTTCATTCTCAGCCAGTAAGGAATGGAACTGGTACAAGTGTTTATAAAGGATTAGTCCCCAAACCTGTCACTCCACCTGCAAAGGTGAGTATTGGATACCAGTGTCATGAAAAACATGCTGAGAAAAATCATGCTGTAATTCTGAGTGTGAGAATACTGTTCCTGTATTATCATGTATTCAACACTTGCGAAGTGCAACACACCCCAGAAATGAATAGAAGCAACTTTGCATTTTTCTTCCTAAATTATACTGTCATTTAGTCTCTCTTTGCTTCTCATCTACCATTTTTGAGAAGTACAGGAGCTGTACATGTGAGAATAAAAATGATGTTTCTAACTTCTGGAATAGCAATGCATTTTGTATATATGATTTTAACAGAATAAAATTAGATAAGTAGTGGAGAGGCATAGTCAGCATAATAATACTTTCAGAATTTATCCCAGTTGTAGACAAAGATGATATTATAACCTATTATGGTCTCTTTCCAAATGCAGCTTTCTGTGTGCAGAATCACAGAATATTCTGAGTTGAAAGGGTCCCACAAGGATCATCAAGTCCAACTCTTAAGTGAATGGTCCATATGGACTTCAGACCTCGGCATTATTAGCACCAGGCTCTAACCAACTGAGCTATTCTCAGTGGCTTCTTCTCTTTTTTTTGTTTCAGGATTTTTTCTGTGCTCTTGAGAGCATATGATGAATTAGTTCTTAACTCCATAACATTCTGAATCTAAAATAATACTTTCAGCTGTTGAAGTCCCATATTTCATTTTCAATACCTCAAATATGAGGATCTTAATTGTTTTGAAATTTTAGTCTTTATAAAAACAGTGTGAACGGTATTTATGAGCAGATGAATTGCTCATAAACAGCCTCTTTTCCACAAGTAAACAGATGTTTGCACTACATTAAGGTTCCAGTTATGATTTGCTTTTGCTTTATAATTTTTCTGAAGATTCTTGAAAATAATCCTTTTGTAGTTAATGACTCTTTACATTTCTGTTTATATTTCTGTCTAGCCCACGCAGTGGAAAAGCCAAGCAAAAGAAAATAAACTTGGGAATGCATTTCCTCATGAATCTGCATATGGTGTTGGCAATTTCAGTCCTTTCAAATCAACTGTCAAGTCATTTGCTGTAACACAAAATTCAGTTAAAGAGGTAAAGCAGTGTCTGTAGTCAAATCTGTGTAACATTTAATTGGTTTAAGTGAGGGTGGTCAGTAAATTTTACGCAGAATTGTATTAAATATATTTTTTTGGAAGTTAATGTGTGAGAAAGATGGAAGGTGCATACTGGTCTTAAAGTACTGCACAGTTTGCTTTGTAGGTTTGATTTGGAATAAAAATCTGCATTAGGAAATACAGACTGATACATTTAGACTTCAAGACTGCTAAAGATATTATATGTTTCCGAAGGCCCACTGTTCATTGGCAGTGCTCCATAAACTTGGATCTCTGGGTTTACATCTACAAACTATATATACCAAAATACAAATCTTCCCTCTGCTTTTGACTGTGAATATATGTGAAACCTAAAACAACAGATACCTATACAAATTTTCTACATGAAAACACTTCCACCATTCTTTCTTTTTCTGACTTCCTTCACTAGTGTAATCGGTCAAGTTCTTCATCCCCTGTTGACAAATCTGGTCAGCCTCGTTTAACAAAATTGACAAGAATGCGGACTGATAAGAAGAGTGAATTTCTGAAAGCATTGAAACGAGATAGACTGAAAGAGGAACATGAAGATGAGAATCATGATGGGCAAGATAAGGTAATTTTGTTCATACCTATTGTAGATCCAGTAGGTTTCAGACAAACCATAAACTACTTTTTATTTAGCTGTAAACAGCTCTTAAGTAATGATCTTGGATCTCTAAATGAAGGACAGGAGTTAAATTTTGATGAATTTAAAAACAATGTTCCAAGTACTACTCTTCCTCCAGTGCTGCTTTGTAGTTTCTTTTTGTCTTTCTGCAGTATCTGTTAGTGCATGTTAATAACTTAGGTACTTGTTTGTCTTTAGCAACAATAAAAGGGATAAATTAAGTTCATTAAACTAACCTATTCATAGATGAATTTATGTTGGAAAAGACTGTTAAGATCATAGAGTCCAACCATTAACCCAGTACCGTCAAGTCTGCCAGTAAACTGTGTATTCAAATGTCACATCTACATGTCTTTAAAATACCTCCAGGGATGGTGACTCAGCCACTTCCCTGGGCAGCCCATTCCAGTGCTTGGCTGCCCTTCCTGTGAAAAAAGTCTTCCTGGTGTCTAACCTGAGTCTCCCCTGACACAACTTGAGGCCATTTCTCATGTCCTATCACAGTGTTGGCCAACTCCCACCTGGCACAGCCTCCTTTCAGGCAGTTGTAGAGAGTAATGAGGTCACCCCTGAGCCGCCTTTTCTCCACGCTAAACACCCCCAGCTGCTTCAGCTGCTCCTCACAGGGCTTGTGCCCCAGACCCTTCCCCAGCTCCGTTCCCTTCTCTGGACTCGCTCCAGCACCTCAATGTCTTTCTGGGAGAGAGGGGCCCAGAACTGGACACAGCACTCGAGGTGTGGCCTTACCAGTGCCCAGTACAGGGGACAATCCCTGCCCTGGTCCTCCTGGCCACACCATTGCTGATCCAGGCCAGGATGCCATTGGCCTTCTTGGCCACCTGGGCACATGCTGGCTCATGTTCAGCCACTGCCAACCAGCACAACCAGGTTCTTTTTCACCATGCAGCTTTCCAATTACTCTGTCCCAGCCTGTTGTGCTGCCTGCGGTTGTTGTGACCTAAGGGCGGGGCCTGACACTTGGCCTGGTTGAACCCCACACCATTGGCCTCAGCCCATCAATCCAGCCTGTCCATATCCCTCTGCAGAGCCTTCCTGTGCTCCAGCAGATCAACATTCACACTCAACTTGGTGTCGCCTAGACTGAGAGTGCACTTGTCAGATCATTGATAAAGATATTAAACAGAAGTGCCCCCAGTACTGAGCCCTGGGGAACCCCACCCATGACCTGCCACCAGCTGGATGTAACTCCAGTCACCACCACTGTCTGGGCTTGGCCATCCAGGCAGTTTTTACTCAGAGAAGAGCGCATGTGTCCAAGCCATGGGCTGCCAGCTTCTGCAGGAGAATTCTGTGGGAAACTCTGTCAAAGAAAGGCTTTATTAAAGTTCAAGAAGAAAACATCCACAACCTTTTCTGCATCCACTAAGCAGGTCACCTTGTCATAGAAGGAGATCAGGTGGGCCAAGCAGAACCTGTTTTTCCCAAACCTGTGCTGACGGGGCCTGATCCCTGGTTGTCCTGCATGTGCTGTGTGATGGCACTCACAGTGATCTGCCCCATGACCTTCCTTGGTACCAAGGCCAGTCTGGAATCTCTTTCCAACCCTTTTTTATAAATAGGCGTCAAATTTGCCAACCTCTGGTTGCCTGGGACCTCTCTGGTAATCCAGGACTGCTGGTAGATGATGGAAAGTGGCTCAGTGAACTGCCAGCTCCCTCCGTACTCTTGTTTGAATCCCACCTGGCCCAAACAGACTTGTGGAGGGCAGTGTTTCATACCTGGCCTACTAGTTATCCTACAAACCAAAAACCTTGGTTCTGCTTCTCAAACCATTTCCTTTCCAACTAGTGTGTAGGTAGCCAGAAGTTCTCTATTCTTGGTCTAATCATAGGAGCGAGAGCTCAGTATATGCATAAACTACCGGTTTTTACTAGTTGAGAACTTGAAGGCCTATGATGTCTGTGTATTACATGCATCAGGTTTCATTCAGTCTGAATCCATTTATGCAGTGCTTGACTCATACCAGAGAATATTTGTATCAATGCTACTAGCCATCAGCAAGTTATCATACATAGTCCAAGTGAAGATAAGTATTTTATTATTCAGAATGAGGTGATTACTAACCTGTTTGCTGTCAATGAGTGGTTTAAAATGTCTTATTAAAACAAAAAATTCCATAAATTACGAATCAACCAGATAAACAAGTGATTTTGAGGAAGAGCTATTAGGCTTCTGAGATATTAAAAAGGAAACAGTGCCAGTGTACATTGGTCATAAAAGTGAGATTGACTTTTCTGACCCTGATCCTGTTTCAGGCAAAATAAAATTTACTGTAATGTAACTTAGCTGTACGTGCGAGCTATCTTTTCATCAGGCAGTCTGTGACTGAGTGCTCTGAGATGGATATTGGGGGTAGTTTTGTTCATGTGTTCAGAAAATACACAAAGATTTGTGATAAGATTAAAAAGATCTTGGGAACCATCTAGAGGTTCAGAATTCTGAAATAATGAGGCAAATTGTACTCAGCAGCTCAATCACACTTGGAAGAAGCTGTTTTCCCCTATATATTACAATTGCTTAATAAATTTATGAGTTTTTCTTGATATTACATGACATACTCTTCAGGCATATAATGTAACAGCTGAATGTATTTTTACTGGGATATGTGTTCTTAACAATATCTTGCTGACGATTCTAAAATTTCTGAAAGGAGACAACATTTGAGTGGGAGAGAAATGATGATGGTCTTGATCCTGTGCTCTGAAGTATGGTTTCTTGCAGGTGCAGAAGATTGCATGATTTCTTCCTGCTATGGGTAATGCTTTTATATGCCCAGTTTAGGGATTTTGTTGTTGAAAGGGTGTTAACTAGACAATGATTGTACTCTTTTTTGTTTTTACAGTTGGTAAGATTTCTGAGGCTATTTGGCTCATTTGTAAATAAGAATTACAGGTTGCTGAATGAGTAGAGTAGAAAGAAATACCTCACGTTTATAAGCTGAAGACCTTTAAATCTTTGAGTGAACCTGAACAGTCTGCTTTCTAAATAAATTTTCTTCCTGGTTTGTATTTCATGGCTAGTAATTTACAGTTGCTGTTCACAACAGCCTGAGAAGCTGGGGTTGAGTGCATGTGTGTAAGTGAACTTGTCCGAATTTAAAGAGCAGTATCCAGTCTTTCTGAATTCATGGCAGAGGATTTGCAATTTGAGATATGGGTGTTGTGACCTGCCCCTTAGACTAAGTAAATTTAAGAACTCATATACTTTCAGACTTCTTGTGACACACGTAGCTCTGGTATTTATTAGGAACATTTATTAGGAACATTATTATGTTACTTCTGTAAGTATGAAGAGCAGCTGAAGTAAGTTTGAATTTTAAGGTATGTGTGAAACTTTGCAGAAAAAAAAACTGGGCAAAAGCATGCGAGTTGCTTTCTGCATTACTTGATCAATAGTGTACCTTAAGAATTCTGTAGTATGCAGATACTGCAAACGCCAGAAGTGTGAACAGAATTACCCATGAAGTACAGAGTGTCTGCACTTAAACTTAATTTAAACTAAACAGAACCACTGAATTGCAGCACTTCTGGATATTTACTTGTGGATGGAATTCACTTTTAAATTTTGTGATGTAAAGTTATTTTATGTTTAGGATGATGAGTCCTTCAGCTTGCATAACAGCAACAGTCCTCATCGTGAGAGAGATATAAACCGAAACTTTGAAGATGAGATTCCACAGGAGAATGGCAATGCTTCAATTACACCTCAGCAGATCATTCAGTCTTCAGCTTTCCCTCAGGCAAATGTTCTTTCAAGCTCGCTTGAGGCAGAGCATAGGTATGTACTTCATATAACGTAAAGAGTGTTCCTTCATGGTAGCTGAGCATGTTCATAAATTCTTACTAGTTCAGAAGTCAGAATCTGAAAACTGAGAACATATAAAATGTATATTTATTCTTCCTGGCAGGTGCTGCTTGCCGTTGTAGGGGGAAAATCTGTGACTTTCAGAAAGAGAGAATATTCTTCATTCCGAGGATGGTTGGGCACTGGAACAGGCTTCCCAGGGAAGTGGTCACAGTACCAAGCCTGACAGAGTTTAAGAAGTGTTTGGACAGTGTTCTCAGTCACAGAGTGTGGGGTTGTTCTGTGCAGGGCCAGGAGGTGGATGCAGTGTTCCTTGTGGGTCCCTTCCAACTCAGGATACTCTGGGATTCTGTGAAATCTCTGGCTACTAGAGGCTGATGATTTTTTGACTGGAAGATGGCAGTCAAATCTAACTCTATATATAGTTTTTCAATTCAAATTACTTTAAATGGCCTTGTTAGGATTTTTGGGCAAATGTCTTTCTTCTGTGGTATCTCAGAGAGGCTGTGTGTCCATACTACCCCAGTCTTTTGGCTGTGAGCTCAGCATGCATGCTGGAGAGGTGTTATGGTTAGCCTTTTTGTGGTAGATTATACTTGGTGTTACTAGCTTAGCTCCCAGGTTACTTTTGCATACCTAGTAACAGTATTGGCACATTTTGCAAAAAAGGGCTTCCTTCCTGCTGGGGAAGTTTCCAACATGCAGCAATCCTGTTGGTATCAAGTTTGCTAATCCAAAGTAATTTTTTTATGTAGTTCACGCCTTAAACCATTCTAGAATGGTGTCGATTTACAGGGACAGTGGTGCTGCTAACTTAACACAATGTTGCTTTAAAGTTAGTTAGCCATTACCTTAAATTTTACTTCCATTAACAGGAGTTCTGTAACTATTTACTTCATTGAATGCAGTGTTAATGTCTGAGCTTACTTGCAGTAAAACTTTCTAACTCAACTATCATTGAACTGCATTTGGCATTGTGTTTTTCTATATGGCTATACAAATGCATGTATTCTCTTAGAGTTTTGGATGACTTGCATATATTTTTACTGCTTCCTGATGATTTGATTGCTCCTGCCTGTTATGTTGTCCAATTTGGTCCAAATGCTACAGGGGATACAATTTCCATTGCTGTTACTGTCCTACTGACTTTTTTTTTTGTAGTGCTTTTCTCCTTCTACAATTCCAGGCTTCTGTTACAGTTCTAAAAACAGTCATTAGTGGCTTTGGTTTCCTGCAAGTTCACCCAGTGCACATCCACTGTATTGGGTTACAGAGTTCTTTGTGGGGAGGTTTGTGTTGAAGGGCATTTTTTGCTGATGTCTGCCTAAATGAAGTGCCTGGCATATGCTATCAGCTGTGAGTTTGTCTTACTTCCCTATTTTAATATATTCACTGTTTTTCAGCTTTTAAGTGTCAGGTCTGGCATATATTTTAGAAACCTCTTTATTTTTTGTGAAATAGCTTTAGTCTGCTTTAATGTTTAAGGTCAAAAGATGCCTGGTTTGCCTGAGGAAGGTGCTAATCCTTTTGGCAAAAACTTTGCAGCAGCAAACTTAATAACTTCATTGTTAAATGTCACAGTGTTTTCACCCTCAGATAACACCTGTTTTCACAGCATCTTCAAATGTAAAGCCACTTTCTTCCTGCTCAGATGATACCTCCATCCCTCTTTTGGAACTAGCCCAAACATGTTGATTATTGCATATTGCATATGTTGAGATATTGTATATCTCAAGCTTAGTTACAAGAGGAATCTTTCTTCTCCTCATTTTTTCCCCTTATCCCAAAATTCACTCCTAGGTGTTTGAGCCAAAATACCAGCATGTGCTGTTGGCTGAGACTCAGTTGTGAAGAAGCGTGACACAGATCTTGACATTAGCATTGTTATAAAAAAGAAATTACATGAGGCCATTGCATCCTGAATTGGTTTCCATTGAGGGTTGCCACCAATATATCTCACGCTTTGCTCTGCTTTGTTATTCAGGAAAACCTGCCGAGTCCCTCAGTGTGTCTTTATCTCTTCATACTGTTCTCAGGGGAGTACGTTGCTGCTTCACTAACAGTTATCAGTTATGTTAAGAAAATACATTCTTACTGTTCCACCTGACACAGATCTCCTGCTTTAGAATGAGGATACAGTTTTTACCACATATAGTGGTAGAATAGGGTCATGTTTTAGGGACCTGAAAACTCAGCTTCTGTGCTTTACATATCTTCTACAAGACTTTGAACTCACACTTACGTAAGAGTTTGTTTAAAAAAAATACAGGCTGATTAATCAGTGCATTTGTTACAGATCTTTAACATGTAGGCAGAGCTTGAAATGTCTGAGTGTGTGTAGCAGATTGCTTAATGTTGTCCTTCTTAATTGAAAGATTGTTAAAGGAGATGGGCTGGCAAGAAGACAGTGAAAATGATGAAACATGTGCTCCACTAACCGAGGATGAGATGAGGGAGTTCCAAGTCATTAGTGAACAGGTAACGCTAAGTTAATTTTCCGTTATAAACCTGTAGTTGGTTACCCTAGATACCGACCTTTGAGGAGGATGTGCAGTAATTTTGATTGTTAGAGATGTTGCTGTTCTACTACCATTTCAGTACTGTGCTTTTAGAAGTACAGTTGCTTCAAAAAAATAGGATACCAGTGGTGACTAGCTCAGCCTATTCCCAAAGTATCAGGGGAAGGGTAGGGGGTGCTTCTGAGTAGTCTCAGTATTGCTGGTGGCAGAAGTGCACAGGCTTTCAAGCTCCTCAGCTTAGCCTAAGAAAAGAGAGTCTTCTTCCAAGGTTTTTATGCAGTTGCCTTGCTACTCCACAAGCTGCATTTTCTTTTTTGGGAATTGAGAGACATTTAATTTATATGAAAAGGCAATCTAGACCTGATTTTTCCTTAATTTTTTTTTGGTTTTTTTTGCCTTTTTTTTTGTTTTGTTTTGTTTTTTGTTTTGTTTTGTTTTGTTTTGTTAGGAGTGTTGAGTATACCTGGTGGAGTCAGTGAGAATGAGTCAGAAAGGAGAATCATGTGTGGTGCTAAATCTGAACATTCGGTATTTCTCTGTCTAGCCACACACATTGAGTAGAGCATCTGGAATTCTGAACTCTCAAATGCTTGTCTTAGTGCATACCTTCTGCATTATATGTGAAAGGGCAATAATTCCTTTCTTTTTGTAGAATCAGTGTCTTTGACTCTTCAGTGTCTTTGACTTTCCAGTTGCTGAGAAATCCATTCCTCTCTGCTGCATCTCTTCTGGGACCCTTCCCTATTGGCCCTTGCCCTTCTGAGCACAGATGTTTGCAGCACTGTGGGAAAGGGGGACTGCCTTGCAGGGAGAGACCATTTGGGAGGAGGGATCTCTGGGCCAAGAATGTGTGGGGACATGGGTGAGAGCAGGGTGAACTCTGGTTGACTGCAAGAGTTCAGCACAACTGGAGACATTTGGATACAGGTGGCTGGCCAGGACTGAAGGCTCGCAAGGGAGCTATCCTTTGTGTGTATATATGATAAGCTGTGGATCCAGTGTAGCCCAGAGGTGAAGATGCAAAAAGAGTGTTGAATTGCAACAGATTGTTGTGTTTGGCGTTTTCTTTCTCTAAATGTATCATGTCTTCACATTTCAGTTACAAAAAAATGGCCTTCGGAAAAATGGAATTTTGAAAAACGGCCTCATCTGTAATTTTAAATTTAGCCCCTGGAAAAACAGCACTTTCAAACTTGCTCTGGAGAATGAGGATTCTGAGACGAGCAGCAGTGATACATCAGACGATGATGATGTGTGAAGACTTCTGTACCGCCTGTAGAAGCCCATTTGTTCTCATGAAGATCTGGGGATGTGTTGTCCAAAAACAAAAATTCTGATTTATGTAGTTACACGCCCACTACAGGGACAATGATCGGACTTTTCTGTGAAGGAAGCAAGGAATGTTTTGTTGGGTGTGTTGAAAATCACTATAATTTCTTTGTAAACAAATGATGTAGAATGAGGCCTTGGGTTCATCCAGCATTGACTTTCATCTCTGAAGCATTTCTGACTAGCAGTGTGACAATGTTACAAATCAGACTTTCTCACCTAATAATAAAAGCAAAGAATTGTGTAATGTCTTGCAAAGCTTCTGTCTTAAAATGTCTAAGGAAAAAAAGGGCAGCTCGACACAGTGTTTAGCTTGCCAAGTCAGTTCTTTCCTACAGTGGAAATCAAGGAGTCCACTTTGTATGCAAAAAGGGCAATGTAGCATGTTGGCTAAAATGAGCAAAGTGCACTAAAACTCTTTTCCTTAATTGAGCTGTTGAACTGTTCTACAAATAACTGCTCTTTAGCCGTTTGTAGTGTTGTCGTTGTTATTAATGGCAAAAGACCCTGATGTTACAGTTCCAAATTTCTAGAATTAACTTTTCAATTGAAAGCTTTAAGGGGTATTGCAAGACCCTAATTCTCACAGTCACTTGTGGGAAAATAAGCAGTTTGATTTTACTATTCAACATGCAGAAAAATCGTTACACTGACTGGATTTGTCCACTACATGGGAAATAAACTGATTTACAGAGTATTGTCTCAGTCCATAGCATCATGGGTATTGTTTTTAAATCTGCTAAGTTTTGTTTGCATTTATATTACATGTACTCTGGCAGCAATGCAGTTCTGCATTTCTGAACAAGGTAAAAATACTTTCATCACCAGATCTTGCTTTTATAGCAGCAGAAGTATATGTGTGCAATAACCACCTGTTTTGCTTATTCTGTGTCAGACTTTTTCTTTATGATCTCACATTTAAAAACCAGTATTGTATTATTTATAGTTTTATTTGGTTTCTTTTAGTTTTTAAGTATTTCCCACAGTTGTACAAGCTGTGTAACACTAATTCATAAGCACAACTGATCTCGGGGATGTGACATATGTTTATAACATAGCATAGAGATGTATATATAGAGATATATATATATATAGACACTTGCCTTTCAAGATGTTTTTGAATTCTACTACTTCTTATAGTAATTTATTTCCAGTTTAGAACTTGAAAACAAAAATATTTATAAATTCGAGATTTTGTCCATATTTCTTTAGGAAAACAATTTTTTTATAAGTTGGCATCAATTTTGGGCCAAAGTTGATATGTTTCCCTTTTTTATTTATTATTAATTTAAATAGATATTTCTTTTCAAGAGGCCAGTTTTTGTATTAGAAGAGGCTTGCAAATGTTGATGTAGTTAATTTTGGCAGGGTGTATTGAAATACTCCATTTTCTAAGCTCAATTTAAAAGGATAAAAATGATTCTTTTTTAAAAATCAAATTGCCATATTTGTAATGATGTTTTTCCTACCTGCATACCTTATACACCTTTCTCCTTCCCCTCTCCTGTATTTTTTTTTTTAACTGACTTTGACACATTGGTGTCGTTTGTTCACTTTCTGGTTTTCACAAACTATCAATAGGATCTTCTACCTATCCTAAGTATGTAGTGATATGTAGATGCCCTATTTTAATACTAAGTGAAAAAGGTTTTGCCTTGGCATTTCTCAAAGTTGGGTGTAGGCTTTCCCCCCCTTCTTTATTCAGTTTAGTAATAAGTGTCACCTCAGTAATTAACTCTTTGGGAAAATAATATAATTACAGAAGAATTGTGTTAAAACTGTATGGACTTTGGAAATTTGCAAGTTGTAACTGAGAAAATTCTCTTTATGAGAAGCAGAAGTGCTAATCATATTTGGTACTTCTTTTTTACTTGTTTATATCCTGAAACTGGTAATGGAAGCACTGATTATAATGAGCTGTGGTCAAAGAAAGTAACAGGAGCCGGGCAGTGGTTTTGCTTTGTAGAGTGAAACACTTTTACAGTCTTTGTAACTTTTCTGTGTGTGGTTTCTCCTCTTGTGTCTGCTGATACATGTGGATTAATTTCTGGTCCTATTCAGTGGTCCATTCTGTCACTTCAGAGACCCCTCAGAGGTGTGGCTGGGCCCTGGCTTAAATGGTTATCTGTCTGCTCTGTCACTTCTGTTTGCCCTCACAGCAGTGTGGGAATGGGTGAGATTTGGTATTTCCACTGAGGAATTAGATTCCCTTATGTTATATTTATTTATGACAAAGCTGAGTAGAGTATCTGTCATCTTTTGTGTCACTTTAAGAAACTCTTAGTCACTTACTGTGGAACTCTTTCAGTTTTTTATTTTCCTGAGAAATGTCACTCTAAGCAATGTTTGGTTTTCATAGTGTACTTTCATAAAATGTATGAAAGCATTTTATTGCACGGCTCCCCTCCCTTTTGTTCAGTGCTTGATGATGTAGAGAAGAATGACATCTGATTCCCTAGTATTTAACAATGAAACTTTATCCATCTTTGACTTTGTTCCTTTCCCAGGGCAATTTAAGTAGTGCATTGGCCTGTTTCTTCTCCCATATATAAACCATGATCCATTCCCAGAATAAGTCCTCTCTTGTTTTTCTGATTGAGCAGGTGTCTGCCTTAAAGGATTGAGAAGTTGATGGCTAAGCTTGCCCATTTCCTTAGTGGGTACTGGTAAGCTTTGGAGATAGTTTGTCAGTGATGGGCTGACAGAGTTTGAGTTCAGTGATGGTAATCACAGATGGCTGCATGCAGACATGATTTGAAGTCATTACCATTTATCTTTCTGGCTTTATTGGCAAAGAGCCTTGTGTTCCTGGTTCCCTCTTCCAACCCTCTTCAAAAGCAAACAGGAGTGATCAGTCACTCACTGATTTTTCTGATCCACTGTTGATGGATAATGTGCTGTCTGCCTGCTGCTGGCATGGAGGATGCCTGAGTTTATGGTGGGGAGCTTGGGATCCTTCCCTTCATCCAGAATGACCAGAGGCCTCCCTCACTGGCTTGTACAGGGCCTTTCTCTCTCTTAAGGCATAAAAGAAGCTATTTATCTGTGCTGAAAAGAGTGTTAAAACTACAGTAAAATTGTCCACTGGTTCATATTAGACCCAATTAAGAGTCTGAAGAAGATTTTAATGGTCATCCCAGTCTTTGTGAAATGTGGCCAAGTGTGAAGGAAGTTAATTTTTATTCCCGTGTGCAGTTGCCTGTGGGGGAAAAGCATCTGCTTGATTTGAGGTGGGGACCTCAACTCCAGTGTTTCTTTTTTAAAGAATATCTGGTTTTCAGTAAATACATTTAAACTGCTGGCTGCTAGAACCTGGAAGGAGAGTTTTGTCAAGGATGCCTTTGTTTTTCCATTTTCTGTTTGCTGCTAGGCAGCAGCTGGGGCAATTTACTCAGCTGCAGGGAACTTCTGATCTGATTGAGGATTATTGCACTTGAGCCCAAGGGTTACTGGCTCATTAGGATGATAAATGTGCTGAGTAGCTGGTCACCTTTCCTCATGCTGTTGTTCTTGGTCATCAGTGAGTTTTATTGCAAACTGAATAAGGTTTGTTTTGTAGCCTGGATCTCTCTGCAGCCTTTCGTAGAGGTACCAGGAAATGCATTTGCTAAACCAGCACTGGCAGTGATCTGCAAAGCAGTCTGGCTCTGGATGGGGCACAGGGCAGTGTCAAAAACTCATCTCTCAGGATGTGTGCACTTTGTCAAGAGATTTGTAAGCAAATTCAGAGGTCTGTGTCTTACGGGGTTGCCATCTGGGGAAGATCTTCAGACTAAAGAAAAACTCATCCCTTCAACAGTGGTTCAGTAGAGTTTACTGCTCTGTTGCTGAGTTCAGTGTCCACCAGAGTGTCTGCTTCCATCGCAGTCCCTTGTGCAGGTCAGATCATCTGGTGGATGTGGGAGGTCTCACGGGGCCTATAGCGACATGCATTCTTTGAATTCCTGAAAGGATACCTGACAGTAAGCTTGCTATGTAGACTTCATTCTTCTTGGACATTGTCTTAATATGCAGCTATTTATTTCCCTGGCACTAACATGATTTTTGTAGAGAAATGCCGTTCCACACCTGCAGGACAAGTGCTAATTTACTTTTGTCTCCTATGCAGATGAAAGATACAGCTTTGAAGTGAAAGAGTATTTTTGGTAACTGATGATTGCTGATGTCCAGACAAGCATCTGCTTAACAGACTGATGGAGCTTGGGTCAACATGGGAGAACTTGAGTTCCCCTTAGGAGATGTGGGGAGAGAACTCTTCCTGTGAGTACTAAGCAAGGCACTACTGAGTTTTAGCTTGGGAGGCAAAGGGAAACTCCATTCTGCTGGGAAGAGTCAGATTTGAGAACTGTTGGAGGAAATTCCGCATACTTGAGAACTTGGACCATCCTGGTGGCCTGAGCTATTCCATTTTGCTAGTTTACCAGACTGGTGGTGTGCTGTCCTGAGTTGTGATCTTCTAAGCCTGTAGATTGTGAAACAGACTGTGCATCAGGTAGCAACACAGGGTTCCTGGCTGGCTCTGAAGCCATAGTACCCAGTGTTGCCTTAGTGTTCTCACAGCTGGGTCAAGGAAGGCAGTGCAACTTTTCCTCCAGTCTGTTACTTGGTACAGCCAATACAGGGAATGATGTGCAGCTTTGATCCTGCTTACTCCAGTGTGGTGGCTTTAATATGGTGGCTTCCTTATCCCTTTTGTGGGAAAGCTTCATGTCTGGGGGCTCTGGGCTATTGTAATCCTTGTATATTCCATCTCCCATTGCTTTCTGCTGAAGACTGCTGAAGTGGAACCATTTTCAGCAGGTCAAGGAGCATCCTGTCTGGGCTCGAGTGACTGCATAGGTGCAGAGCTTTGAGTCGTTCAGCATACATGTGCACACACTATGTGGTGTAGATGTGTTCTATTAGAATTTGAATGTAGTACAAAGGGACATCGTAGAATTCTTAGCAGTAACTTACTTTCTGTCCTTGCCATTTGTACTTGGTTGGTGTTACTGGTGGCTCTTGTCATGAGTAACACATTTTCTCCTGCCTTAAATTATAGCCAGGGCCTCTTCCTCAATGACCGGGTTAATTTTTTATTTTCCTACAACATTGCTTTAGGTAACAATTCATGCTGTTTGAAGGGATAATGTCTGCAATAAGCTGATCTGTAAGGAATTGACATACACTATAAGCAGCCTGCTGAGTCAAACCACTGTTTATGCAAACCTTCATTACCAAAACCTGAGAAATACTTCTGTCTGCTTTGGAAGGCTGTTTCAAAAAGAAGCTCAAGTATGAATGTAAATTACAGAAATATTTTACTAAATTCTCACATGAACATTTGTTTTTCTTTGCTTCAGTTTCTTTTATTGACCACCTCCAAAGTGGGCATGCACAAATAATCTGTACAGAATAAATACATTTTCATAATTGAGATAAATGGATTAGTTATTCTGAAAATGCCATTTGGAAGTATCTTAATGTTCCAGATAAACTACAACTTAATATTATTTAATTTTTAGTTTTTATTTTATAAACTGCTGAAAAGCACGTTGTTGCAGATGAAACTGGTAGTATTGGCTGTGGTTATGGTTACCTTATGCTTCCACTGGAAGGATCTGTTCCTGGTCACTTAACTGCTGAATATGCTGTGGGACCAGTTTTCCCTGGCTGACCAAGCCCCTCAGGATGCAGCTGCAGGCTGGCAGAGCCCAGCAGATGTGCTGAAGGCAGCTACAGTTGTGAAGAACTCAGTGGCAGAAGAGAGAGAAAAAAAATCAGTGATAAGGGTACATGGGAGCAAACAGGCTCCTAATTTTTAGAAATAAAGGTCTGCAGTAAGTTTGTCCTGATCATGTAGCTGGAAAGTGAGTCTTCTGATACCAGCGAAGTGTTCCTCTCTGCCTCTTAGTGGCTGGTCTTGTGTTAGATTACAGCCAACATTTGTTGCATGTGATGATCCAGATTTCACTGTTTCATTGTAAGAAAGTCAATGTCTTCAGTGGTTTGTGTAGAGGTTTGATGTGGTTCTCTTATTTCTTGTTCCTTTTTTTTTGATTAATGTTGAGAGAACATTAAGCTGGTCAGGACATGCCAGGTTTAGCAATGAGCAAGCAAGATGTTGATTTTAGTGGATGTTCCTGCGAGTCTTTATCTTAACCTTGGTAATTTACCTACTTGAAGAAAATGGACCATACTGCTGCCTAACCAGAAGGACACAAAGGTAAGTTAATGTGGAAGGACTCAGCACAGCAGTACCAGAGGAGGGGAGCAGTTCCGCGTTTTGTGCATGGCATGGATGATGTGTTAAGTCAAAACCAAATGCTGTGTTAGGCAGGTGTCCTGCCAGGTGAATGGTATATGCTTACGCAGTTAGTAACACATGCTTGCAAGGGCTTGAAGGTTGCATGTGCTTGTGCTTCCTGGCCTTCAGCAAGGTTCTGTGTTTATCATCTTGGCCTTGATTTTTTTGAATACCTTTCCTGTGCCAGTTAACAAAGGTGGTCCTGATGTTAGAATAGTTTCCTGTCATATGAACGGGAAAATTAAGACTGAAGAAAGGGCGAGAAAAAAGCCAGAGCTTCTGTAAAATATTTAAGGTATTTTTAGGAGCAGACAAAATTCTGTGGGGTCTGAGATTGAGAGGGTATCCTTCAAGTAACCTGGGGTGTAAAAGTGCCCTTACCTAAAAGATGCATCACTGCTAGAGTAGGGTAGGGGTGGGGAGAGAGGCCAGAGCTCTCTGAGGAGGGGGAACTGGTACTTGACTGAAATGGATAAAAAAAAAAAATGATGCACAGTATGGTCTAGGTCAACACTGGGCAGCTACAATGCAGGTTAAACCGTCATTTTCCTTCACTTTTTTTTTTTTTGGTTGTTTTTTTGGGGTTTGTTTTGGGATTTGGTTTTGTTTTGTTTTTTCCTGGTTTGTTACTGTTTTGTTTTGTATTTGAATTTTTGGCTGCTATTAAAACTTCTGTAAGGCAGATGGCCTCACCTTTGAATTTTTGTTAGATTTTGTGATGCAGAGACAGCCAATTTGTAACAAAAGAACCTGCCCAGAAGCTGCTCTGTTTGGACCGAGGGAGCAGGACACAGACAAGACACCTTCACACACTAGGACTCACTGGCTTCTTTCCCAAATGCCCAAAGGCAGGTAGCAACTACAGGTAGAGCTGGCTTCAAGGAGTGAGGGTAGAGAGATAAGGCTGGAGCAGAATCTGCTCTTATGAGGAGTGGAAAGCAGTTTTTAAAGAAATAGTGATAACCAAGGGTGAAGAGGACTACAGAGGCACAGCTCTCATGACTGGGTGGTGGAAACAGCTGGACAAAATGATGGTCAGCTTGGCTGTGCTAAGTAGAGGGGCTCTGGCAGTGCTGTAGTTGTGGATGAAGGGCTGGGCCTGATCTGCCTGGTGGGGCTGTGGGAACGTGAGGGCAGCCAGTGACACCCCAGCTCAGAAATGTGCCTGGGGGAAGAGAAGCTGCAAGGAGGAGAAGGACCACCAATACAAAATTCAACAAAGGAAAGTGCCAGATTCTGCACTTGAGATAGGGCAGCCCTGGATGTACAGACAGACTGGGGAATGAGATGCTGGAGAGCAGTGCCAGGGAAAGGACCCTGGGGGTCCTGGTCAATGGCAAGTTGAACATGAGCCAGCAGTGCCCTGGCAGCCAGGAGGGCCAAGCGTGTCCTGGGGGGCATCAGGCACAGCATCGCCAGCCAGGCAAGGGAGGGGATTGTCCCCTCTGCTCTGCACTGGGGTGGCCTCACCTTGAGTGCTGGGGGCAGTTTTGGGTGCCACAATGTAAAAAAGATATTTTAACTACGAGAGAGAGTCCAAATGACTGCAACAAAGATGATGAAGGGCCTGGAGGGGAAGCCGTGTAAGGACCAGCTGAGGTCACTTGCTCTGCTCAGCCTCGAGAAGACTGAGGGGAAACCTCATTGCAGTTACAACTTGTCAGGGGGAAGAGGAGGGGCAGGCACTGATCTCTTCTCTGTGGTGACCGGTGACAGGACTGAGGGAATGGCCTGAAGTTGTGTCAGGGAAGGTTTAGGCTGGATATTAGGAAAAAGTTCTTCACCCAGAGGGTGGTTGGGCACTGAACAGGCTCCCCAGGGAAGTGATCACAGCCCCAAGCCTGACAGATTTCAAGAAGCATTTGGACAATACTCTCAGGCACATGGTGCGGCTCTTGGGGTGACCTGTGCAGGGCCAGGAGTTGGACTTTGAGATACTTGTGTGTCCTTTTCAACTCAGCTTTATTCTGTGGTTCTGTGACTGATGGAAGGTGGGTGCTTACTGTTTTGTAGGGCAGCCTGTATCTGGAATAGGCTGCAAATACCTGGAAGTGGATGAGCGGATGTCTGAGTACTTTAATGGTGTTTAAGCCCTGCCAAACAGTAAACATGGAAGCAAGTGGAGGAAATGTGGGTGAAATAGTTCTGGCTGAGCAGTGAGTTTTGCTTGGTGGTTACTTGGGTGAGGGAGGCAGGGAAGCTGAGCAAAGGAGCCTGGTACTGCCACTATTTCACTGTTAATTTTTTTAAAAAAGATGATAGAATCCCCTCTCTGCTATATGAGGTAACTATTAGGATTTACCAAACCAGGATGGACAGACTTTATTAACTAATAGGTAGCGAGCCTCAGCAAAGCTGATACCTTTTTGATGACCTCTGAAACGGTGGCAATCTTGGCAGAGCTGTGGTGTGACAGGGGACATGGTGGTGTTGGCTTTCCTGGGAGGTGATCTGAAGGACCTGGTGTGGAGGAACTGGGTGGTGAGTAGGTTGAGCCCATGCTCCATGGAAGGATGCAGGGAGCTCTGTGGACCAGGGAAAGATATTTCACAGAAGTGCTAAGGTTAGGGGTGCCCAGCAACAGCAATATTCTGGCTGCTGTTGTCATCATGTGTCAATGGATGTCGAGTGGGAGGAACAATCCCGGTACTGTTGAAATTTCTTCCTGCAATTTTCAAAACAATAGGATAACATATGTAAGTCAGTGCTGCAGAGGGCACTAGCACCCCGTCACTCTCCTCTACGTGTGTATTAATTACCTGGGTGTATCGATGTCATTCGAGGAGAAGGGAGGTTTTTGCAGTGGTGCCTGGGGGCTCTAGAAGCCAGAAGAGGGTGCTGGAGATCTTCTGCTCGCTCTGCTCCTGCTCTGCTCACAGCTTTCGTGCAACTACTATTAATATGGTTTTGTTTTTCTCAACTAGTGTAACTAAGTAGTCTAGGAGTTTTAATACTTTACTGTGCCAGCACCTAAATGCAGAGACAATTACACTGTTCATGGAACTGCCCTACTTTGGTACAATACATTCCTGTACTCATAAAATGCATGAAATGGCAGTCTGTTTTAAGTTGGAGTTTGGCTAGAAATGTTCTTAAGCAGAACAGCCTGCATGGATAGATCTGTTGTAAATCAAGGAGGGAAAGACTGTTCTGACATATTTTTAGCTACACAAACTCTGTGCGTACAAGAAAATTGGTTTAAAGAAAAGATGGAATTAAAATCAGTTGTGTTCTTCCTTCTGCTGTGATTCTCCCCTGAAGTAAATCCCCTATTTGAGGTTTGCAGATTGCCTTATGTGCTGCAGTGATGCTGTCTGAAATTTAGCAGTTAGGTTTGGGTAAAGTTGATGTTTCTCAGTTAACACTTGGCCTCTTTTGAGCAGTTCACAATGGGACAGGCACTTCTTTGCTTTAAAAATACCAGTTAAAATGGACAACAGAAAAAGGCTTATTCTGATTCTGTTAATCACTAAAAGCTGACACGAGAGGACAGAAAAGATATAGTTTTGATGTGCTCTCATTTTTGTATTTGCAGCTAGATTGCTTCTCTTCAGAGCTGGGATGAGATGGCTTTTTATAGTCTGCAACTTGCAGCTCACTTCTAGGAGTTTCTTTTCCAGTGGATTTTTGTAAGACATTTTAATCTCTGTCTTGCCCTGCAGTTCTGGTGCTGATGCATGCTTGTTGGAAAGGAGCCATGAGCACTTCTAACAAGTTTCTGTGGCTTTTGGACAAAAATCTTCAATTTTGAGGGGCTAGCATTAAGTACTTTTATTTTGGAGATGTAATTGCCTCATTTTTCAGAGATGGAGAGCAAATCCCTTGCTATTCACCAGTGGGAGTAACAGATACAATGAATGAGAACAAGAATTCATGACTTGATTTTAGACTTCTAATTAGAAGAAAATTTCCTTTAGCTATTCAGACCTAAGGGAGCTAGGCAATAAGATATATTAATGTGCCAGCCTGTCCCTATGGATATGAGGTGATACTGCCTCTCTTGCTCAGGGAGAAGGGGAACACTCCTCCCTAGTTTCTTCTTTAACCACACTGCTGGGGAAGGAGATGCTGCAGGTGTTTGTGTCCTCTGTTAAATGCTCTTCAGTTCCTCAATCACGTTTGTAGTTGTGGGCAGATTGTCCTGCTCTGTGGGGGGAGAGAGCTGCTTAAGCATTTTTATAAATAAAAATCAACGGCTACGTGTGTAATGGAGGTCAAGTATTTACACAGCACAAAGCTCTTTTATGATAGGGCTTTGGGGATTCATGCAGGTCCAAGTGAAATAAAGGTGCCCATTGTTGCCTCCATCTCCTTGGAAAACAACGGGTATCCATCCAAGAACGGGAAAGAAAATCCATAGATCTTTTTTCTGTTACTTCTGTACTGGAGTAATTAATCCCCCCTCTTCCCACACAAGAGTTTTTGCTCTGTCTCTCATGCAAGCCTCCACTTTGTTCACCATTCAAATCAGGGCCCAGATTTTCACTCCTTAAAAAAGAAAAACCAAACCAAAACACACTTGCAAAGGGTAATTTGAAAGAAATCTGCCCTCATCTTCTTCCAGTTCTTCAATTGCTTTTTTTGCCCTGTAAGAAGAGCTTGAGCATTCCAGTTCTCCCTTCACTCAGCAGCAATACCCTGAGTGTTTCAAATCTGAGGATTTCTCCTGATGGTGCCAGAGGCAGAGCAGATCACATCTTTCACAGGTTGGTGGTGACAGTGCTGGTGCACAGGCTGGGGCGGGCGCAGTGGGTGCATCACGCTGCTGTCAGCAGATGGCATCGCTGTGCCGCAGTGCTTGAGGCAGAGCTGTACTGCAGAGGGAATTCTAACAGCTCCAGACCCATAAAATCATTTTCATTGCCTGTAAGACAGGCCCAAATCATTCCTTTTTTTCGGAAAGAACTTTTTGTAGTCTATCTTGCTCTACTGGTAAAGGCAAAATACATAAAGCACATTAAAATATGAGGGATCAGGCTGCCAAGACAGCAGGTGCTTGAAGGAAGACGCTTGGGTGTACAGTGGTTGGACAATAGAGCAAGGCGAAATACAGGAGAGGTAACTAACCGTCTCGTAAATGTCACTGTATGATGTGATGTAAGCATGCAGCAGGTTCTGGAGGTGAGAGTAAGGTACATATGTTGTTGTAGTGGGCAGACCTGCAGCTTTTGCTGAAGGTGCCTGGTTTGACACAACTTGAGAAGAGTCAGAGGAGCGCCTCACTGCAGCTTGTGCTGCTTTGTGTAAGCAGAATATGCCCTTGTTCTCCCTCCAGGCTTGGACTACCTCCTGAGAGTAATAACAAGTTACTGTCTATGTTTATTACTGATTAAAGTCCTGCCTTGATGAAGCAAAATATAAACTCTCTTCTAAGGCCTGAGTGCTCACAGGTTATTTTCAAGTGTGGTAGGTATGGAATGAATAAATCTAAATGACAATCTGGAAGAGCAGATTGGGTGTAACTCTGCTGTCTCTTTCCTGACCTACCTGTTCAATCACCTGCAGATGGCACCTATGCAGGAGTAATACCTGCAGGTCTCTCTAAATCATCTTTTCAGTGGCTAGTTCTTGAGTTGGCCACTCATTTTTCAGTATTACTAAACCACACATTGACTTTTAAATATGTCAAGCAGCTCCCCTCAGAGCAGGGAGGCTGGTCTGTCCCTCTGCCATGCCTTCCCCATGTGTGAGGAGCATTGCAGGGCACAAGGCTGTTTCTGGGGTCACTGCTGGGGCCTACTGATGCCAGTGCACCCACCAAGCACAGGATAAATCGTTCGACTTTTCAGGACTTTTCAAGAAAACCATTTTTTTTCCCCTGAAATATGTGATTTATATTTATGTTTGAGCAGTGAATGGGCTTACTATGCAGGGAAATCAGAGGCAACCTTTTCAAAGGTTATTTACCATAGGTCTAAAAAACACAGTTTGTAATTGAGAAACAGAGAACTCTTCTCACACAGTGTTTGTACATGCAGATTAATATATTCTGGGGTTAAAGTGAACACTTAGTTCAATGAACTCATCATGTTGGTTTATTGGCTTTAAAGACCTTACAACATGCTTGGGTTTACATTTGGGAAACAAAAGTAGCAATCAGCAGCTCTTGGCTTTTGTGTATCAGATCTTTCCTAGATGGAATGCAAGTACACTTTCATAGTAGTTAGCTTTTTATTGGCATTATTTATTATATTCTTTCCAAACCATCACATAAATAAAATAAAGAGGTAGGGGCAAAGCAATTTTTTTTTAACCACTATTTCTATAACCTATTACCTGCAGGTCTTAAATCTCCATTTTCTTCTGTTTATTGAGCAATGCAAGTAATTCACTTCATATCTTATTGATTTTGAGCATTTTCATATTGATTTAAAAAATTTTCACTTTTCTTTCTGGATGTCTGCAGTATTGCTACACACAGATTTTATAAATTGCAAAGTTCCCATACATCAGAATAATACTTAATTTTCAGCCATGCAGGGACAGCTTGATTAAACCATATTTCTTTTCTACCAAAAATCAAGATTTTCTTGATTTCTTTCTAAGGCCAGCTGGCAACGTTCATGTAAGTATGCTGATTTGTGTTTTATGGGTTTTAAAATCTTACTTATTCTGGTTCTACAATGCTCAACAAAAGCACTGGGTGGAGTCGGTCACATAATTTTTATGACTATTATATATAGCTGAACAGGATTTACACAGCTTTCTTCAGTAGGAACCAACAGAACTTCAAATTTCAGAATCACAGAATGGTGGAGGCTTTCAGGGACTGCTGGACGTCATCCTTCCCAACCTCCTTGCTGTCTGGAGCTGGTTGCCCACCATCATGTCCACATGGCTTTCGAACATCCCCAAGGATGGGCAATGGGTTAAAATTCATTGAGATTGCTCTTGCCTGTGGGAGCAATGTGACCCTGGGCTCGCAGCCCCCTTCTGCTGGGGATCACCCTGGGCTCCAGGCTCTATGGTGCCACTGCTGGGGCTGTGTATCACTGTGGCTCAGGGCCAGCAGTGGTGCTAGTAGAAGCTGGTAGAACAACTACTGACAGTGGAGAGCTGCCTGCGTTCACTGCTATCAGTCCATCCTCTGTGTTTATCACTGGCAACGAAAGCACACAAAGCAAGGGAAGCAGGCTGGAACAGTGGGTAGGAAGGCAGAGGAACAGGCTTTTCTTTGTATAGTATCTGTAGAAGTTTTAGCAGGCCTGAATACCTGGCATTTGACCACCTCAGAGGTGGTCCTTTTGCAGATGAAGCTGCTCTCCTGAGTCAAGATATCCAATAGTTCTGTGTTGTCAAGAGTGTGAGAATTGATCCTTAGGAAGGAGGAGCAGGGGGGAAGCAGCCCTTGGGAAGAACTGTGTAACCCATGTCCAGCAGAATGGTACCAGCTGCCAATGTGATCACTTTGAGATCGTGGAGAAAAAGGTGATTGTCTCTTAGATTCCTCCAGATTCTTCAAAGTTTGACTGTGAACACAGGAATGTTTTTGCCAGGAAAAACAAGCAAGTGAATATTTAGGAAAACAAAGCAAAACAAGATCTAGAGTTTGGGGAAAAAACTTATGAATGGTTGGAATCAACAGTAGGTGAAAATCTTGTGTGTTAAAACAAGCTAAAGACCTGGTAATGTCAAACACTGTTCAGTGAGGGCAGGGGGGAGGTATTGCTCCCAGACAGCTTGCAACCATTTATTCAAGGCATAATTCCCTGGAATTGATAACATGAAGAATTTTGTCTGCAAGATGTGCCACTCACTTGAAAACGGCACTAGTGTCTGACCTAAAAGAGTGAATATTACACAAACTGAAGAAGTACAGAAGTAACTGGGAGGACAAACATGTTAGCTCTGCATTTCTGCTGTGCTAGGGCATGAAGAAAATGAGCTTTCCTGATGTTCCTACAGTACTTCTTATCTTTTTTTCATAGAATGCTCCATCAAAATAGAGCCAGCTCCAGGTTATGTATCATCTTCAAAGTGAGGTTATAGGCAGGTGTTGGGAGGCAAATAACTGCTCAAGTGTGCAGTGGTGGAACTGGAGAGGGAGACTTTTTCTGGCACCTGGGCTCTCTGCATGTGGGGCTCTGTCCTTCCTGTGGGTTTGTGGTACTGTCAGCTGATGCTGGGGAACATTGCCAGGTAAACTGACCAGTGTACTCCCATGTACTTATTATTCCTGTAGTTCCTGTTTCAGTGGCCTTTGTCTTGCTTAAGTAGTGAAGGAGTTTTAGCTGCCTTCCTTCTGGTTTCCAGTGTAAATCTGGCCAACTGGCCTGTGATAATTCAATTGCAGAAACCTGGCTTATAAAGCTTACAAACTCTTTTAAAAGAGTTAAACCGTTTTTCACAGTGCAGGTAAAATTGTAATTAAATCTTTCTGTTTATTAAAATGTACTCATAAAATGGAGCTATATTGACATTCTTCTGAGCAATCCTTGATATATTAGCAGTAGTACAGTGTTACTTTCCATGTCACTCTAAGATGGCTATATTTTACATAGCAGTGGAATGAAGGGAAAAACAGGTAGCAGGTTATTTCCACAGCCATGCTGGTGTCCCTCCCTCCTGTTGTGCACTCTTTAGAAGCAGGTCAGACTTTTCTGAAACACTATTTTTTGTGAATATCTTTACAATCTGGACAGACTTGCACAGAACTATTAATAGTAATTTGGCCAGCAAGAAAAGGAGAGATCTGAGGTTTTAGGGGTTAAGGTACAGCAGAGGTGGAAAACAAGCAGGAGACAATTCTTCTAATAGCATGTATTTGATGCTCTAAGCGTTGTGCAGGGAAAGCAGTGCCTTGCTCTCCGTCTACTCCCTTCTGTTACAGTCAATCAGATGTGCATGAAAACTAATGAACTCTTCTTCAAACAAGTCCTTAATCAGGAGCTACTGCTGTAATAATTAAATCCTAGTTCCTCGAGGGCTTGCTGAAGTAGTTACTGATTTAAGGACATCTTTGGCTTGAAAGTATGCATGTGAGGGAGTATTTGGAAAGCAGCAAGTAGTTCTAACCTTCTCAGAGGCCATGTTTATTTGATTGTAATATAAATAATGCAGCATTTTAAGGTCAGACTCTGGGGAAGGTTGTTTCTTGTGCGTATTCTGGTGAAGGCGAGCTAAGATTAGTGTTTGAAGAGGATACACCTTTGGAGGGTTTGCTATATTTAGGAGTTGGTGTCAAGTTCAAAATCAATAACTTACTGGGAACTCGTGCACGGATTTTGTGAAGCATGTTCCTGCAGAGACGGGGGACAAGCACTGCCTACACGTGTTGCTTTCACAGTGAGGCCTCATTATGACAAGATGTTACATATTGCGTGTGAAAGCTACAGCTCAGTGACTGGGGTGGAAGACAAGATTTCAGGCAAATGCTAAGCGTGAAGAAATCATAGCTCATCAGAAATGGATGAGCTCCTACTCTGTTGGATGTTGTGTTCAGTATCTTGATGCCGAAGTTCAATGGCTGATCCTGAAGGCCGTGTGCTTTATAATAGAAGTGTAAGTGCTTTAGATTATTTGCCCATTGTAATTATTTATCCAGCCGATGACAGAGTTTCCCTCTCATTTCACAGAGGACATTAATGCTCAGGGTGATTTCTTGTTCCTTCACCTTGCAAGTCTGGCAGTGCTGGTTTTGGAGATCTGTGGGAGGCGGCACATTGCCAGTGCCCACCAGAAGGTACAGTTTGCAGGCAGATTACATTAGATGCACTTAGAGACAATCAACTTCCTTTGAAACACTGGGAGTAGTTTTCCATACCTTAAATTAAAGAAGTTCCATCTACGTCAAACTCTTGATTTCCAGGAAAGATGAAGATTGTTCAACAGGATTATATCAACACTGGATTTTTTTTTTAACCTAAAGAGTATCTGACTAAATGCAAAAGCCCTAGCAGAAACTGCTGACCTTTTGCATGATTACAGACTCTGCCTTGCTGAAGAACTGTAAATGAATCATCCTGCAGTGAAATATAAACAGGATGCTGCCCTTCCATTGCTGCTTTGTTTACCAACATGTGCTCATTGAACTGCAATGGTATCAAATTAGGTGACAAGAGCAGTTTGTAGCAACACAAGAATCTAGGGTCAGAGCAGTGGGAATGGGTATTGCTCCCCTTCCCCACCCCCTGACTGCAACCACAGAGCAAAGCAGCAAAGTTTTCATCCTCTACTACCAGGTCTGAATAGTCCTGTTTTGAGACTGCTGAGGGTAAGAGTTACTGGTGATGTCTGAAGTGCATGGGGGGTGAAATTTGGGACTCCCTTCCTTTTGTTCAGGTTTCACCTGGAGCCACAAAACTCAACCAAATCTCAGAGTGAAATGAGAGTCATTGCCTCTCTTTTCTCTTGCCAAGTTTCTTGCCCACATGAAAGTGAAGCAGCAAGATGCCAAAGTAAGTCCTAAAAGGACAAAGAACATGAAACGGAGTAGCCAAAATAATCCTGCTGGTTTGGTTCACATTCAGGTTGGCTGTGTATTCCTATATTTTTCCCCATGCTGCTTTTTTTTTCTGCTCAATGTAGGTGAAGCCATGGAAATCCAGCTTTGCCCTCTGTTCTCTGTAACAGCAGTAGGAAAGCAACCCGATGCTGGATTGGAGCAAAACAACACTGTATATTTGGGTTTTCTTATTTATGGAGGTGAATTCTAGGAACTACATTGAATTCTTTGTAAAATCTGATTTATGCTGAGGCTTGTTTACTGTCTGCAGGATTACAGGAATTAATCTGAAGAGTGTGCACTCAAATTAGGTCTTTTTTTTCCACATTATTTTTCGAAGTTTGCATATTCAAGTGAACAGGTGTATGCTGTAGGCTCCTGCTAGCAAGACATGCTCTTGTCGTTCATGAAAAGGAAAATAATGTTCCGGAAAAGCCTTTATATGACTTAAGATGTTCAGTTGCAAAGAACAGTTGGACTATGAAGAGCTAAGGTCAAGTCTTATATGCCTATAAAAGGATAATTTTGGATTTGAAAAGTTTAATGATTTGTTATGGGGTGCTTCTCAAGGACTGATCAGTGAGTCCTAATTTCTGCAAAAGTGGAGCTAGGGAAGGGAAAGTACACATCATACAACTACAGACACAATTTCACTGAGGTTGGGAAAGGACCTTGTTTCTGTTATGTTAATTTGAGAATTCATGATGTAATTTTTTCCAGACAGGTCCTGTTGTACACATCAATGTTTGTGTGTGCCCTGTGATTCCTCTTGTCTGTGGTCCAGGTCTTCTATACCAGAAAACAGGAAAACATCATTGATTTAAGTAGTATGTTACAAAGGATCATAAGGTTTTGCAGTCTGGTGCTGCTAATCATGCACGTCGCAGACACCTTCAAAAATTTATTGTCTGTTTACTTTTGCCTTTTCATCATTTTTTCACAAAAATGACAGTTTGCTGAGAAGCAGCAAATCCTTTGCCTATTGCTGTATGCCTCTGTTTTGTTGCAGTGGTTGTTGTGAAGTTATCTGTATTAAATACCACCCAGGAAAATCCTGGCTTTGTGCTGATCCTCCTGTCTGGGTACTTCTGGTGCTGCATGATTAACCATCCTCCTGGGTCAGCCAGATATTGCTGTTTGGAAGACAGCCCCTTATATTTCATCCATTCACTGGCCAAAATTATCTCTGCTAGTCTGAGTTTAAGATACAAATGGGAGTGTAATTTCATGGCACTGGCAGAGCATACCTACCAGATCACTGCTATCAGGAAAGGGTTTCACTTCTGGAGCAGTTGCCTGCTGACCATATGGTCCTCCATGCTGTAGTGCCCCTTGAATTGGCTTGGGTGTCCTTGATCCCTTGGAGAGCTGATCCAGCTCATTATATTGGGGAAAAAAATCCCCAAGCCTATTTGATTTTTTTCTGAGAAAAGTGAAATTCACTCTTCTGGTGAGTGTGAGATGTTGCTTGACCCATCTTTTAAAATGTCTCCCTGGCTTTAAGACAGTCTGTTTACACGCAGTTCCTGCTGAACTTTTTTTTCTTCAGAAAAGAGGTTGTTGGTATGGCTCTGCAGCTGTTCCAAATGCTTTCATGTTAGCATGACCTGTCAGTGTAGCATCTCATAAATCACCAATGTATTCGAAACCAACTGAGCCAGAAGGAAGCATACCAAGTGCACACAAATAGCGTATTGTTTGGAAAGTGCATGGTTGATGGAAATAAAATGGTCTTTCATGTGCATCTTATCCTGACAAAGCTCATCCCTTGTTTGTTTTAAGCTAATGGAGTCAAAGTCAGGCTTTTTAATATTATGCAATGAAGTAGTTAAAATCAAACAAAGCAAAGACAGTTTAACTGTTTTTTATATGCTTCACTTTTCCAGAGCTCTTTGCAATTTGTGCAGTCAGAGTTATTAGGAAAAGTATGTGGTGGGAAGGCAGAGGACAAAAGGACAGCATATGGTAATTTCTTAAACATAATAATTGTGTTTGTGAAGAGCTCAGGTGAGAGCTTGCTCTCAGCCAGTAGAATGGATCAGGACTACTTCATATCCACCCTTTGATTTTCCATAACTTCCATGTCAGTTGCCTGACGCAGTCTGTTGTTGAGGGGTTCCAGGTGATGATGTGACCCGCTTTGGCCCTGCTCAAGCCTCTCAGTGCCTGCACCTGACCCTTGTGATGAGCTTGGCAGGACAGGGAGCAGATGGTGGAGGATGTGCAGGGCTCAGTGCTAGTGAGGGCCTCTTTTCTGAATGCAGGATTGAAGTCCTGCTCTCCTGGAGGCTGGCCCTCCCTGGAGGACAACACTGATCCCCAGGGCCTCAGGCTTCCTAGTGAAAATGAAGTTGGAAACGTTGTTTTCTAAAAGGTTACCTTGTTTTGCAGATGCCACTCGCACTCATCTCTTGTTTTGCCTGGTTCTGGTACATACTGGGCTCAAGGTGGAGTGTCAATCTTGTTTTAAAGCTTGCACCCCTCTGGGTCTCTACACTCAAAAGGATTTTTTCTTGTAATACACGATTTATGCTGATTTAGCTTTTTCATCTTAATGTACTGTATCTGAGCCCTTAAATTCACAATAACTTCTATCACTATTAGATGTCCCTTAGTTCACACCTGTACACTGGAAATTATTTTCAAGCCTAATTTCTAAGTTTCAGATTTTTGGTAGATATATCAGGGTCTCAAAATTTCTTTGGACACTTTTATTTTGCAATTGCTAATTGAGTTCATGGAGCAAAGTATGTCTTTTCCATTTTAGAGATGATGAACTGTTTGGTTCACATGTGCTTGTAATACCTTTCTAAGGTGGGAAAAAGGTGTGGGAATGAGCAACTTCTGTGGATGTTTACCATTGTCTGTGTAGTTATCAGCACACAGCCCTTTAATTAAATCAGATAACAGCTAATTGCCCAGAGTAGGTATTTTCCTTATCTATCACCCCAAGGAGGTTTTAATGAACGTAACAGCAAGATTTGAAGATGCTGGAGCAGCCTTGGTTCCTAGCTAGCAGCAGGTCACCAGTTGTGCTGCGCTGTGTGTGCTGCTGTACTCCAGAGATGGCAGAGCTTCCTTCTAATCCTCATTTTAAACAGGAAGGAAATTTTTATTCTGCTCAGGTAAAATATGTTAGTTCATATTCCTAAAAGCCATCAACTAATTATAAATGAAAGAGCTGAGACATCAGTTGCCATGACTTCCTGGATACCTGAGACTGCTCTTGAGATGGCACAACGAGTTCTCATCTACAGCAGAGGAGAGCGAATCAGGCCTTTGTCTGTTTCGATGAGATTTTGCTGAAAACATGGGAAGGCACATGAGAGACTAAAGGAGTGGGAAGAAGCACAATAAACACATGTAGGAAGAGAGGCAAAATATGGGAAAATGACAGGCTTATGTTGTAGAAAGCCTGTCTCCTCCTTCAGCAGCAAAAAGCTACATTATTTATTAAGGCTGTTTAATGCTTTCCATTAGAAGACTTTTTATTTCTTTTTAACTAAATTTCTTATTACTTTGACAGACTTCAAGTGCATGGGCTGAAATAATGGGTGTCATGAGTCTGTCTCAGGTTGACTGGTGTGTGTGTTTTCGAAGGGGGTTGATGGAGTGTGTAGAAGGCTTTGCCCATGACTACCTGAATGTTATAGGCAGGGAATGTTGGATGGGAAGAGGTTTGCGTGGCTGGGGGCAGCTCCACTTCTCCAGGTTTCTGTTTTTCCGTCCCAGCCTCTGTCTCTGCAGACTTCCAATGAGTGATGGTTATCTTGGCTTGGGAAATAAAAATACCTTTGTGATGAGCAGAAAGAAGTGAAGCAGTGGCTGTGAAATGGTGTTAAAGATGTAACTGGGGCAAGAATCTTTTGACTGTGGTAGAAAAGGGGAGGTCACAGCTGGGCAAGGTCATGAAGAAAGGTCCAGGATACTCCTGTGGAGCCTGGAAAGGGGCAGTGTGGATGAGGAACACCACAACAAAGTTCAGCGGCAGAGTAACAACATAATTATGTTGTCTGAGTGCGGTTGGAATAGTGGGCAGTAAATAATAATCATCCACAGGGAGAACCAGAAATACTGATTGAGCAAAAATGTTTGTAGGGAAACAGCATCTTCCAATCAGATAGTTCTGGGTAAAAAAATTCAAAAATTGCCCACAATTGTCCCTTTTCTTTTTTTCTTTTAATTTAGAGACAAAACTTATATCTCGATTTTTGGTTTTGTTTTCTTTATTTCTAAAGTGCAAATCAATCTGTTACCTAAACATCTACTTTTTATGAAAAAAAATCATGAAATGAAAAGGGCAAAGTTAGAACAAAATGTTCTGAAAATATTAAAATAAAACAAGTAAAGCAATAGTAATTTTCAGAACACCAGCTTTTACCCTGAAATCAAGCTGAGAACCAATTCCAAAGCAGCAGACTTTAGCAGTCTTGGCTAGGTAAAAACATTTGTGTCCCGACTACACTGCGAACGCAACTCTAATTCTGGTGTTCTCTACCTTTCATATACTGGCTTTTCAGTCTTAATAATAGTTTTCTGCTGCAGTTTAGCGTGATCTGGAAGGACGCTGTGCAGGTGGAGGTCACGGGGCTATAATTCTGGTTGTGCTGAAATTGTGGGGCTGGGCTGCCTACAGCTTTTCACAGCAAATGTCTGCTTATCTCTTTTGTCTATGAAAGACAGAAACAGAATAGAAGCACTGAGTAGAGGTGGAAAACACTGTGTAGGAGCCTCTGGTCCAGGGCAGATGGCAGATGATAAAGACTTGGCCCTGATGCTTGGCTAACAAGCTCCTCCTGGAAAGTGCAGAAGGACCCATGAGAATCCCATGGTGCACTTGCAGCTGGAGCTGATGTGGCAGTGCAGGTGACCACAACCACTTTGACCCCCAACAGAAGCACCAAATCCACTCTGTGGTGGTCACCCAACACGTCAGGCACTGAAGTATAAGGCAACTCACCTCCACTTAGGGTGACAGTCCACAATTCCCCAGGACTGTGATCTACATATTTTTCCCTGATAGGCTGTTGTTCTCTCCTTCCTATTTTATGTATAAGTTCATGTATATTCATTTCCCCTTGTTAAGATGCATAAGATCTAGAAAGTTCTCTGGAGTTTGACGCCCCATTGGTTCCATCCCTAAGTCCCTCCCATGTATTCTTCCCATTGGTTTCCTTGCTCCTAACCCCGCCTTCTGCTGAAAATCCCATTGATTGTTACCCTTATCCCTGCCTTTTCTATCCCCAGTATAAAACCCCTGGTAACTCTCAGATCCCCGGAGTCTCTCTGGGTTTTCTCCTCATTTTTTTGCTGGCAATAAACCTTCTTCGTGTAACAGCTATTGGAGAGTCCCCCTCTCTCACTTCTTCGCCTCTACCCGTATGTGTTTGCCACCAGCTCAGGGAGGAGCTCCCTTGGGTGAGGAGCATCTGACCCCGTTTTTGTGGTGTTTCTTGAGCTGCTTTCATGTGGTCAGGTCCCCGGCTATTCCTCTGGGCCCTCTTTGAGTACGCACGCAGCCAGCGAGAGCTGACAGCAGGAGACTGCTTTCAGAGCTATCTGAGGACTTTGTTGTTGCCAATATTCCTTTGCCATAATAATTGGTAGCAAGGCAGTTTCGACTGAGCAGAGGCCAGTAACTGTACACAGCCCAGCATTCAACTTACATTGGGTATTTCAATGAAATGCTTTCCCGGGCTGCCAAACTGTGCCCCTTCACTAATAACATCTAAAGCAGTAGGCAATCTCCTTCTTTTATAAGCCTATGTTTATATTTGTTCTACTGAAAGGACCTAGTTTTGACATATTTAATTAGTGGTAAGAGCCCAGAATAAAAGCTTGCAGGTCTGAAGAATACCTCAGCTCTCCACAAGCAGCTACTAAATACCTGCTCTTAGAAACTCGCTATGGTTGATTCTGGTTCAGGTAATACTTCAGTGTGTGTATGTTTTCAGCTGCTGGGCCGTGGTTCTGGGAAGCCCTGACCAGGCATGCAGCTGCTAAGTCCCCAAACACATATGTGGTGCTTAACTTCCATGCACTCATTACTTGCCTAAAGTTTCATATCTCTTGGGCCAACACTGTATAGCTGCTTGTGTATAAAATGCACAGAAACCTTACTGGTAGGTATTCATCCTTGTAATTGTGTACAGCAGCTGCTCAACCTCATAGAGCAACACTAAATTTCAAATGAGCATGTGGAAGGAAGAAAAGTAATAAAACTTCAGGAATAGTTCTAAGGCAGAATATGACAAATTTGTGTCTTCTGTCATTCTAATTCCTCTGGGAAGTAATTTTTTGTTAAGAAAGGGATTTTGTTTGTTTTGTGTTATTTCTGTTAAATGGAACATATCTAGGCTGAAGCTGCTGAGATGCAATGAATCCAAACCATAAACAATCAACTCACAGTGTCGCTTTTCAAGCTAGGAGAGCATCTCTGAGGAAAATCTGTTGAAATTCATATTTACCCAATCCATCTGGCAGTGCTGGCATGTCTTGCGGTGACTTTTATTGGAGATTGTTGAGAAATGTTTACTTTATTGTTTTTCTCCGTCTTTCCACACATTCCCTCCCAACTCCCACTCCCCCACTGTGACCTCACAACAAAGAAATTAACCAGTCTCTACCACAAATGCTCTGGAACAAAAAGAAAGTACGTGTTTTGCTTTGTGAGGCGAGAAGGTTGGCAATGGTCCTTGGCTCTGATTTTGCGAGTGCAGATGAATGTAGTTGTTTTCCTGGAATTTTGTATGTATGAAGTGTGAATAAAATTAAACACTTACCTTGGTTTACAGAATTGAGGCTATGCTATCAGACATTTGGGTGTTTGTTTGCTTTCAACAATTAATTACAAATGATGGAAAACTGCTTTTAATGTGCCATTAGGCAAAACGTCATTAGGATTGGTAATCTATAAAAGGCATTTAGGTCACGGATAATTTCCAGACTGAAAGTAATTCTCCAGCATTTTAATGACTCTGCCCCCGGTGTGCATTCTGGCAGTTCCACTAATTCCATTGGGTTGTTCTTGTTTCCTTGTCTTGCTGCTGCTATTTCTGAAAGAGACTTCCAGGGAGACCACAGGTGATGGCAATGTGGGTAGAGCTCTACTGACGTGCTCTTTAGGTCACTGAGGTAACAGTGCATGGCAAACATATTTAACTCCCAATGACAGAATAATAAGCACGAGGACAAATAACTTGTACTCAGTAGCCTTGCATTTAACAGATACTCTATCATTCTGTTGTGTTAAAGATTTCTCTTCCAGGCGTGCCGGAGGAGGCATTGTAAGATAAAAAGCTCTTGTTCCACTGAATTACTACAGAGGAGGGAAAATGCAGACTGCTTCCTGATTGTGTACATAAGAATTGAATGCTCAGGACTTTAAATCAGAGAGGATACCACTATAGCGTGCGGCTCAGAGGAGAGCTCAGCTACAGTAGTTTCCTAGATTCCTGCATTCCTTCCTTATCAGCCTGTAACACAGCGGCATGAGCAGATGCACAGACGCTCCTGAATAGCATCACCTACATGTATATCTTGCCAACAAGAAGAAAAGAGAATGTACAGCTGCCTTGCTATCTTCACCCTGTTAAACACTCCTGTTACAGCGGGAAGCACTCTTCCTGTTTGGATTGTTTTATTTTTCATTAAAAACAATCTCTAAGTAAGGAACCAAGACTCAGAAGTGACTAAGGTTTTCCTGCACTGGCTAGCGTTCATGTTAATGTAGGTGCCGCAGAGGTATATCATGTTGAGCCACAGGCTCCAGTTCCCTATGCAATGAGCTGGAGAACGGTGTGCAGGGTATGTGTGCTTCCATTCCCACTTCAGCTAAATCACGTGGGCTTCAGCCAGCACATGGACACCGTGAGGACAGTACTGATGTTTGCTCTGTGCTCTGTGAACAAAACAGCAATCAAGTCATTAGAAAAAGAGAAAGGTTTAAGACATTTCAGAACTGGCCTTGAAATAGACATTTTCTCAGCTGTATAGTCTGATAGATGCCAAATAATCTCAAGGATGGGCATACCCAGAAATTTGTCATCTCTTCCCCGAGTGTAGTGTTTGATTTAATGAGGCATTATCTCTCCCTGCAGACCTTAGTTGGCCAAATTGCTTCTCTTATGATTGATGCTGCAATGCCCTTCCTGGGCAGCCAGCCCCATATGCTTTTTCTGAGTTGCCTGCCAGATGCAGTGCCTCTGTTTCTGCGGGGTGTCATCTTTTTGTGGACCTCTATCATTGTCTTCCTCAGTTGTTTTTTTTTTTTCAGACTTAGGACTCTGAAACAATAAAAACCAAAATTTTTGTTTCTTGGTGGGAAGCAATCCATACCTTTGAACATCTTGGTGTCCCTTCTCTGAACCCTTCCCAATTCTATTATGTGCTGCTGAAGATGAGAGTAATGGAATTACACACGGTATTCAATTTATGGATAAACCCTGGATTTATACAGGGACATAATGATCTTGATTTTGGTCTCTGTTCCTTTTCCAGGAATTCTTGTTATTCAGTTTGCTCTTTTGACTTCTAGTGAGCACTAAATTGATGTATTTATGTAACTATTTATCATAGTCTAAAAATTTTGCTTGAGTGGTAATGGTCAGCTTGGAAAACATCTTGTATTTGACATTAAGATATTTTGTTTTTCTCCCTTAAGACTGACTTTGTTATTATGTGTCCTGAATTTCAGCTGTGTTATTATCTAGTTGTTCAGTCTCATGAGGTTCTCTTGAAATTGTTGAAGATTGCCCTTTTCAACGACACTGAAAAATAAACATCAGCAATATCACTACACTGGTGATCTAAACTTGTTGTATGCCACAAATCCCAGAGTAGATCCTTGTGGAAGGCTGCCTGTCACCTGTCTAGAAATCCTTGGTGGATGACCTTGCTGATAGTGTTAGAAATGCAGAGAGATTATCTGACAATCATACACAGACCTCCACACACTTGCATATCTGTCCAGACAACTCAGAGAGGTTTGTAGAGAAGGGCATGCTTTTGCAAAACAGTGCTGATGTTTTCCAAATCATCTCCTTTCTTCTCGTGTTTGGTTAGTGTACACCCATCCTCCTTGATTCCAGATATTTTCATGCTTCACAGAACAGGAAGGCATTCTTAAGGCTGTGAGGTCAAGGAAATGCTGAGCTGGAAGGGTCAGTTTTGGTTAATAGAACTGTGAGACCTCCTGCTTCTTGTAGCGTATCCTGCTGCTTTTCTCCTATTTCTCAGGTTTGTATTGGTTTAACCAGTGGAGTCCTACTCACGTGCTTTATGCCAAGGTCATCAAAGACACTATGAAATAACATGGATGCCCTAAGACACGAGCAAGGGGACAGTCCCTCCAGGGTGACAGTTCTCCTTACAGCTCAGCTTACAGTCAGCTCTCCTGAAGCTGCCTGCACACCTTAAGAGTTCTTGCAATAATCCCTCCTCCAACTGAGCATGTAGTCTTCCACAAGTTTTTAGCTGGTGTTTATGAGTCTGTTTCCTTTGCTTGCTTTTTAAAAAGCTTTTAGTTTTCTTCCTGAGGAAAAAGAATACTTCAGCCTGGCTTTGCCTTTGATACACTCGTATTTTGCAGTTACTGTTTCACTCTGTCTTTCCTTAGGCTGCTTTTCCTCATTTGCTCTAAAACCTTAAATGCCATTGAGGTTTGGCTAATACAGGTTGTTTTTCGTAGTTCAATTTGTCTCCCTCTTCTTTGAATACGGATGTTTTTTTCCTAGTATCTGCTCATATTGCGCCTTCACTTACTCAAGGAGTTTATAGAAAATATTTGCTATCAAAGCCAAGACTTCATAAAGAAGAGCCTTTAAAAGTTTTGAGATTCAGTTTGCTTCAGTCAATTGTTTGATTCAATCAAGAATGCACAAAATCTTTCAGTCCTGCTTCCACTTTATTTGAGGTAATTTGAATTTTCATACCCTTAGTCCCATCTTCTCTTTGCTGCCTGTATTAGCGTTTTCCTTAACCAATGTTTTACTTCTGATTTCAATTTGTTTTAGGTCGTATCTATTCATCCCTGTAGTATTAGAGCTTTTCTGACTTATGTAGCTGAACACAGCCAGTTGTTTAATTGCTATTAAAATGTCACACTTATCATAACCCTCAAAACTTCACACATCATCACCATGAAAATTTACTCCTAAAACATTGTTTCCTCTTTGTCTTTTCTCTTTCTTGCCAGCTACTTTGACTAACTATGAAATTACTGACACATAACTCCTTCCTTTGTACATGTGAGTGCATGTTTGGATGTGTGCTGACTCCTGCCAGTAAACTGCTTTACTGTGTGTTAGCTTGGTCCAGTAATAGTTTCTCAGAGTTCAGTATTTGTTCATGCTACATGCTAATTTATAGAAGTTCAACCTTAAGTAATTCACTTACTCAGCCTTTGGAGTATGTAAATATTTTCCTTCACTGTAACTCTGAGTTGCTCTGGAGGATGGTGAAATTACACAGAAAACACGTGTTTTTTTCACGTCCCTCTAAAAGGAATTAAGCTTTACCTAGTTCATATAGGATGTGAACTAAAATTTATTCTATTTTTTAATTCCATTTGAGTATGATTACACTTTCAGGAAAGTCTCTGTGGTCTTGATTCAAAGAGTTACAGCATCATAGAATAATTAGGGTTGGAAGCGACATCAGTAGATCATCCTATCCAACCCCTGTGCCAAGGCGGAGTCACCTAGAACTGGTGATACAGGAACACGTCCAGGTGGTGTTGAATGTCTCCAGAGAGGGAGACTCCACAACCTCCCCAGTGTCACCCTCAACGTAAAGAAGTTCTTTCTTGCATTGAGGGTGGCACTGGAACACTTCTTGTGTTTTAGTTCATGGCCATTGCTCCTTGTCCTGTCTCTGGGCACCACCAAAAAAGTCTGGCACCATCCTGTTGGCACCTGCGTCTGAGATATTCATACACATCAATGAGATCCCCTCTCAGTCTCCTCTAGACTAAAGAGACCCATCTCCCTCAGTCTCTTCTCATAAGAGAGATGCTGCAGACCCCTCATCATCTGTGGCCCTTTGTTGGACCCTCTCCAGTAGCTCCTTGTCTTGAGCTGCGGAGCCCAGAACTGGGCACAGCAGTCCAGAAGTGACCTTGCCAGGGCAGAGTAGAAGTGGAAGGATCAGCTCCCTTGACCTGCAGGCCACACTCTTCCTGATGCAACCCAGGATCCCGCTGGGCCTCCAGACCATGACGACACACTGCCAGCTAATTGTCAACTTGTCACCCAACTTTGGAAGTCACCCAAAACTTCCACGTCCTTCTCTGCAGAGCTGCTCTTTAGTGGGGCAGCCCCAGCCTGTGCTGGTACTTGGAGTTATTCCTCCCCAGGGCAGGGCCCTGCACTTGCCCTCGTTGAACCTCATTAGGTTTCTCTCTATCCCAATTCTCCAGCCTTTCAAAGTCCAAAAAAAGCAGCAGAGCCTTCAGGTGTATCAGCCACGCCCCCCAATTTCGTATCATCAGCCAACTTGCTGAGGGTGTCCCTTCGTCCAGGCCATTGATAAACAGGTTGAATAAGGCTGAACCCAGTATTGATCCCTCGGGAACACAACAAACTACAGGCCTTCAGTTGGATTCTGCTCCCCTGATCATGACCCTCTGAGCTCTGCCGTTCAGCCAGTCCTTGCTCCTCACAGTCCATTCATCTAACCCACATATCCTTAGCTTACCTCTAAGGATGTTGTGGGAGACAGTGTCAAAAGCCTTGCTGAAGTCAAGGTAGACAACATCCGCTGTTGTCCCATCATCAGCCCATCCTGCCATGGCATCACAGAAGGCTGTCAGATTTGCCATAGAAAGAGTTACCTGCTGCTGCAGTAGCAGAACATATTTCATCACTGAAGCTGCCTGGGGTTTCTGCTATGTGTAACAAATGGAGAGGACATAAGCTTGCCATGGGAGAGGTCCTTGTACTGCTTGTGTAGGACTCAGTCAGGCCCAGCTCAGTCAGCTCAGCTGCTGCACTCTGCGGGCACGAGGACTCATGTGAAGCCTTAATTCTGAACAGCACTTCTTTCCGCAGTGATATGAGCCAGGGAAGGTCACAACCTGCCCTTACAGTGGTATACAAGCAAAGCAGTATTGTTGGTACCTATGGCAGAAAGGCTTCATCACAGCCCCGGGCAGGTGTCATAATGTTGTATGGCGGTCTCCGAGATAAAGGCTATCAAAGCCTCTGATAAGATTGTTACATTTCCTCTTATTCAAGATATATTCTTTTTGCTTTTATCCACAGACTAAAAGATCAACTTAACTATGTGAAGTGCTTTGGTTCAGAAGGAAAGTAAATTGGGATTTATGCTCATGTAGGAGGGGAGAGGGGGAGCAGGGGAACTGTGTTATGTTCCTCCCCTGGCTGCATAACCTCCACTTGTCTCAGGTAGTACCTGGATCCTTCAGCTGCAAGGATAAAGCCCTGTTTGACAATGGCAACATCCAGGCTTACCCGGAAGGACCACATTCGCAAAGATTCTCGGGCATTGTGTACCCTTTCCACTCAGCTTTTTCATTATTTTAAAGATATTTTAATTATTATTATTTGCTTGTTCTTATTTTGTTCTAAATTGTGCTGTGTATAGAATTACTAGAAATGTAGGAATTATGGCAAAATAACTGTTTCCTCTGTGTATGTATGTGTGTGTGTGTGTATATGCATGTATGTGTAAGTAAACTTCTAGTCCTGACATTCTGGGAAGTGTTGTTACAGCATACTGGTCTAGATAGGATCATTGTGAGGACTGTATAAAATAGACCTAATTCCAAATCTAGCAGGTATATGGCATTTATTCGTGTTACAACGAGTCATTAAGACAATCCAAGAGTTTGGGTTAATTGCTCTGCACTGCTAACTTGAAAAAAATTACTATTGTTTTTCCCATCAGATTATACAACTCAACCCCATGATGTGGAACACTATTGGTTTGACATCATTTGCCTCAGACTAATTTAAGGCACAAAGCAAAAATATTTGATGTAAGCAATACCCTAGCTGGTACAATGTTTAGGCTCAAGCATAAAAAGAGCAAGTTGAGAGCAGAACACTTTGAAAAATATCTGACAGCTGGGATTAATTGAATAGATTCAAGGGATTACATGAAATTGAGCCAGCCTGAGAAAAACTGCTGCTTCAGTGGGGATGTTCAGTTCTGCTCAAGGGTGATCTGACTGAATGACACGCTAATAATTTTTGAACAAGAAAGTCTAATTCCTTCTGCTGCTTTTGCTTAATAGTGGGAGACCTCTGTGCTCTTGTAGCACCAAGCCTGAAAGTAGGACTCATTCTCCTCTGTCCATGCTTTACAGATTACAGCCAGACTCCCAAAGTTAAATTTCACTGCCATGCCTGCTAAAGAAATTGCAACCTCATTCCACAGTATTTCTCAGGTAATTAATGCTTTGCTAATAATTCCCAGCTCCTCCTTTGGCCACCAACTCTGTTGTCCATCATCCATTCCCCAGGCAATGCCATTGACCTCAGTTATTAGTACATAGATAACAGTAGGCTGACGTATTTTCCATTTTATCTATACATAAGAGTGCACTGACACAAAAACTATGCAAAAAGGAGATATTAAGAAATACCTAGGTTGCAAGGTTAAATATTTACAATGTAAGGTATGCCAAATTGAGCAGTATTTTGAGCAGCTTTATTTAGCATATGCAGTACAAAATCATCACCTTTAATTACAAGGCGACATATCCTGCTTTTGGCCCAGACAGTCAGCCTTCTCTAATACTGAGAGCCCAGCTGCTCTGAATCCTCACTGAAGCTGAAGACCTGACGAGGCTCCTTTTTCTAGGATCAGCCTTATCTACATTTCTTTTCAGGATGTCTAAAAGGCCAGATGTGGACATGCCCTGGTAAAGCAGGGCAAAGTCCCTGTCCTGGTCAGGTCCCCTGTCTTTCATCTGATGAGGCCTCTCCAATTGGCTGGTCCAAACCTTGCTTCTTCCAGTTCATGTGAGGATCAGCAAGGTGATCCACTGGTGACTACCACCTCTGCCTGATGCCTGAGAGTCCAATTCCCCAGCCAGACCAGGCTCTGCCCTGTTCCAGCCTTGTGGAAGGCAGCAGAGAGGTCAGCTGCTCCTGGGGCAGCAGCTGGAGCTCCGAGCAGCGACAGCATATCAGCAAGCCTCTGGTGTGTAAGCTGCTCCAGTCTGGACAGATTTTTGTGTGAACTGCAAAGACATTCTAAATAACCAAGGTTCATCCTCTCTTCTTTATCTCTGTCTCGTATGTGGCTCTGATCCTAGGTGTCTTCTAAGAAGGATTCACCGATTACTAGGGATTTCTTTTACCCTGACCTCTCTTCTCAAACAAAAATAGCTGGTTTTACTGAAAAATTCTAGAAAGATTGTAACACACATCCAGTATTGAGGACTTAAGTTGGAACAGTCTGTCTGGCAAAGCTGAAATGAGGAGCATAAGCATGAATTGTTTTCTAGAGGACGGTTAGTTAGGTAATTAAGCACATGGTATGCTAGCGGTCATTTATGATGTCTTCTAAGGAAAAGAACAGCAGTTGATATTGGGATTTTGGGACTGCTATATAAACAGTGGTGATGCATTCTTTCCATTCACATAAGGATTTTTCTAACACTTCATTAATTTATTAAAACCAGATAGCAAATCTTGAATAAAATAATGGCAATGATCCCAGAATAATTAACCACAGATGGCAAAGTCTATTTAGTTAAAAACACACACACACAAAACAGGGTACCATTTATTGTGACTATTGCTGTCGTCTCTGAATGTGCATGCTGACTTATTAATGATATTGGGGCATAGTGAGTGGTTATGTCTTCCTGCTATAATTAGTATTTATTTTCAGCAGCTGTTGGAAGTTGTTGTTTTTGTGATAGTGAATAAATCATTTTAGGTACAGGAAACATTAACAGTGAACCATCTGTTTTGGGATACATTAAGATCTCATTTAAAGATGACGTTGAATAATCACATTTGCATTTTGAACTTTTAAAAGGAGAACTTAGTTTTTAAACCATGATTGCTTGTGTTAATGTTTTGTGTTTTCCTCCCTTACAGAATCAATAGTTTTCTCTGCAAAAGAAAAGAATTCTGTCACTTTGAAGTTATTCAAATTTTCAGGCTTCCTTAAATCATATGTATTCCTACAATCCCTGGAATGTGAGGTAATACACCTTAGAAGGATTATGATGGGCAGGTACAAAAGTTTTTTGAAGTACCTTTATAATCCTGATAATTTTAAAAAACATGATGAAGCAATTATAAAAAAGCAATGCATACTTTTACAGGCCAGATGTTCCCCTTTTTTAGGGTGCAGGATAACCCTCAGGATTTCCTTCTCATCTGGGCTTGTTCTCCAATGGATGAAGCCAGTGGGTGTCTCTCCATTGCTGCAGGTGTGGCACAGGATCCAAAGCCCCCGAAAGCCATTCCGTGCAGATTTTAGAGCTGGGAGATGTTTATATAGCACACACGTTGTGTACACAGCATCCCTGAGTGTACTGGCACCATGTAAACCAATACCTGGAAGGCTTTAGGGATTTGAGAAGGATGTGCATTCCCTGTGATCCTGGAGGAAGCAAGTGGGAAGGGTCTCACAGAGATGAAGGCGCAACAAATGAGACCAGGTGAAGGTAAAGCTTTTAGCCATGCAGATCATCTGAACACTCCCTTGGTTGCCAGTACACAAAGCCAGTGTGGTAAGTTAATTAGTTCCTCTTAAGATACACGAACTGAACAGGCCTTTGGAGATTCACATCCCATTTCACTAACTGCAGAGGAAACCTTGGAAAGCGTGTCAAGCTTGGACAATTATGTCTTAGGTGACTGTAGGCAGAATGATTGTCACCCAACACAGAGTAGCTCCACACTTCTCGCCTGTGCAGGCTGATTACCTTGTCTGGTTTGGTTCAGCTTGCTCTTTTTACATACTTTTAGAAAACAAACTCACACTGATTTGAGCAGTCAGAGTATCTGTTCTTCTGGACCTCCTGTAAAGGAGATTAGTACCTTCTATGTACAGTGCTCTCCATATACTACTTTTCTGTATTGCATCCTAGTGTGCCTCTCATAATACACAGAAAATGAGAACTGAAATACAATTTTTTTTCTCTTTGCAATAATATCCATTGATGTGCTAATATGGTCAGTGCTCCACAGCTGTGATTATCCATCTCTTCAGTATTTACACTACAGCAAAGAGCAAAAGACATCTCCATTTGACTGACGATAATTAGGACTGTACTGAATTTTCTTCTTTATGATTTTGCTCAATGAGATGTGTAGTTTTCAAATAAATTGATTCAATAAACAATTTTGAACTAGAGAGCTTTCTTTCAAGAGATCAGAACGATGGCTGATATATTTCTATTGACTACCAGGAAATGCTATTTATAATCTATACTGTGTGTCTCATAATTCGTGGATAACACCACATCTTACAAAAGCAGACTGACTGTACATGGTCGCTTAAGCCCTATAGTATTTAACGTCTTGTGGGAAGCAAAAAGTCATGGTGGTTGGTGATAGATTTTGATATAATTTAATCTACAAAAAACGGAAGTAGTCTTCTTTGTACAAAAGTTCTCACTTCACAGCTACAAATATTTTTCAATAGTTGCTCCTTCTCAGGCTTTATCTGTGTGGTAGTTTTGATTAAAGTCTCCATGTATAAACTGCATGTGAAGTGAGTATGCAGTGTTCTTAGTAAGAACTAACAGGGGAGCCCTTGCTGAGCCCAGCTTTCTGTGTGTCTACAGCCCTGGGTGCATGAAGGTAATATCACTGGCTTTATCCTCTAATGTTCATCTCCAAAATCCCCTTCAGGGAATGGATTTGCTTTCTCAAGCCAGCTAGGAGCAAATCTAAGACCATGCCAATCTCAATAAAAATGGTTTCCAGCTATGTCAGCTCCTACTATACCACTATGCCTGAGTTTCTTAGTTTGGTACCACTAGTAAGGGTACCTAGAAAGTGCATCCTGCAAATGTTGCCTGGAGTGCCCAAGATTTTCAGAATCTGTTAAATTGCTGATTAATCAAATTCCGATTTGCGGAAGTGTTTCTGGCAATTAGGAGCCCTGAAAGGGATCTTCCTGTATTTAGAGATTCCAGATTAGATCAAAGCAGGAGAGATCACTCTGTAACTGCTGTGTTATAAGCATCTATCACTAATATTGCTCCAAACAGGTTAGTAATAAAAAAGGTGAATTGTTACCTTGACCTAATGCTCATGCCAGCATTTGGTGCAGGTTTTTTTTCACAAAGGGGCTGCTTATTTCTGACAAAAATGTGAGTAGTAATAAAGAAAACCCTGTATTTTTTTTTACCAGCAGCCACAAATGTACTAAAATCTGATCTGGCTTATAGTACATCTTTTGTAAAATAATAGAACAAAGATAAATACAGGAACACAATTCTAAAAACTGAAACTGAAAGATGAGTTTTCTTAAAAAAAAGGAGATGGCTGAGCTTCATTTTCACCTGGCCCACCAAAATTTAGGGCTGAGTGAAATCTGAATTTCTCATTTTGTTTCTCTCATCCCTCTAACAAAGAAACATGAGTGATGGCAGCTTGTAAAAGTCTTTTGTCAAAGTGTTTTTCTCCAGAAGACTAAATGGACGGTAATCTGGTCTGGGTTGTTAGGGTAGCACTTAGGATCAAGCACTCCACTTTTGAGCCAACCCTGAAACCTAGGTGAGGCCCTTCATTGCAGTGTGAGGAAATGGGCAGAAAGTTTGACTGAAAAAAGACCTTGGTGGTGGCATTAAGGATTCAGTTTGACATTAAAGTAGGGTGCAAAGCAGGGCTGCAGGATGCTCGTGTGTGCAAGGAGGAGTGGAGGGAAGGAGAGTGAGCAGGAAGGTGGTGGAGGGTACCCTGGGAGTAAGAATGAGAAACTCAGTAAGGTGAAAGGGGGAAGATGGTGAGGTGAATCAGAAATTGAAAGACCTGCCTGGGGAGAGGCAGAGGGTTGGGGCCACAGGGACACTGTACCCTAGTGGCATAAGGGCTTTTGGCAGTAAGAGTTAGAACTGTGAAAAGCCCCGTAGAGGGAGATAAGGCCTTTCCTGCTTGCCATCAAGGTCATCTGCAGAGAGGTCTGTCTCAGCCTGTTTATCTGGTAACTCTGTGGTTCAAGCACAGTGAAAGCAGCAGTCTGTGGAAATGATGAAGCCTACAGTCTGGCCATGACCACAGAAGAGTCGAGATTTTGGATCTAATGTCCAGGACAGGGTTTTTGTACTCTGACTTAGAATGTGAAAATAAATATTTATAAATGGATTTCCATTAGAACAGAAATGAACCAGTAGGCTGCATGTTTTGGATTTTGAGCTGGCAAACAGCCTGTTAACTTGCTATTCTTGTCATGTGATTTTTCCTAATAGAGTTTGTTTCTTGAAAACTGGTTGCATCATCTACACTCTGCTTGGTATAAACTGAGGAGATAACAGAGAAAATGCAGAGGTGCTGAATTGCTCACAGCTCTGATCATGTACTAAAGAGGTTGTATTATTATTTACAAAATAACTGATTCATTCAGAGATGCTCCAAATGAATTCTCTTGAAATATGATGCACCATATGTTCAGTGACTCAGTTTCTATCGTTTCCATTGCGCTGCCTCAGACGTTATATCTGGTTCATTAAAATCTTGAATTCTGCTTCTACTTCATCGTATTTTTTTATTGCTTGGCTGTATGAAATATTCAAAGTAGTACTTTGGAGGCAGCTGTAAGCCAAATTGCTGATAGTAAGAATAAGACCATAAGCCACCATCCCTAGGATTTTCAGTAAGGGTGAATGGTCTCTTTTATGTATTTAAAAACTTAACTGATTCAGCTGCCACTGGAGTCAGCACGAGGTTTTTTCAAAGACAGCAATAGAGGGCCAACCTCCCCTCTTTATGTATTGGTTTTCGTAATGCTGGATTTTACCCCCCAAACCAGAAAAGAACAGAGCACTTTGATTTTGATTGATCAAAACCATAATGAAAAGGGCTTTTGTTTTTGAGGCTGTTCTGCTTGATCTAGCTTTTTTTGAAACTATCAATCTGTAGTCCTTGTTTGAAATAACTTCTCTTCATAGCAGGAGCTTGGCTGCTGTACATGTGTGGTTGTGCAGAGGTTGTGTTGTGGCTGGGACAGGACCCATCATACATCTCAGGTCTCTGGGAGCCAGGAGAGAAATTCTGTTGCCTTTCCTTTCTCTTCCCATTGCTGGGCATTCATCCTGGAGTGAACAGAGAACTAGTTTTTTAACAAATATATCAGCTACTTGCTATTTAGGGCAACAAATAC